>PVKA01011809.1:0-44167 GCA_004027165.1 Ctenomys sociabilis | reverse complement strand
ACAAACCATTTTCACAGGTCACCTAAGGCCGCTCACAGGAAGAGGAGCTATTTGAGGTTTCTTTATTAGAAGTTTACTGCTGCTGTTGTCCTTGTGCTGGGGATGGAATCTAGGGTAATCCATAAGCTAAAACAATACTTTCTTTACCACCCAGCTATTTCCCCAGTCCCAAATCATCTAACATCTTTCAGAACAATGGAATCTGAACCCATACAAAGGATATAGTGGGATAAGAGAGTGAGGGAATACTGATTTTTATTCATATACTTCTATACTGCTTAAAATTTTGTTTTGTTGTTAATATAGGGTCTCACTCTGTAGTTAAGACCAGGCAAGACTTAATAGGTAGGCCACATTGGCCTCAAACTCATGGTGATCCTCCTGCTTCAGGCTCCTGAGTGCTGGGATTACAGGTTTATCATACCCATTGCTTACAGTTTTTATAAGCATTTATTCACATGACTTTTGTAAATTATTTTAAAAAAAAAAGAGCTATAAGGCCAGCCAGATAGGTCACTGGGCTAAAGCGCCTGATTAGGCAGAGTGCAGCAGCCAGGGTTTGATCCGGGTGCGATGAGATTGTGACTGAGGCTGGGTGTGGTGGCACCCGCCTGTAATCTCTGCATTTGGGAGGCTAAATACAGAAGAATCACTGAGTCTGATCCATGTAGTCAGACCCTGTAGTCGCTGTAGACCTTGTATCAAATACATTTTTAAAAAGCTATAGATTTTAATAAAGTGTTTATTCTTAGGGCTATTTTCCCCCCACCCCTTAGGGCTATGTTTATAACTGGCTATGACTTCATGCTAATTTGCATAACTACCCTGCATTCAGGGTAGATCTAATATTAGCTTAGTAATTTAAAAAAACAGTAATATCCACAACCACCAATGCTAATTTAAATATCATCTCATTATGTAGATACATTTATTAAGTCCATAAAATTTTAAGTAAGCAGAGAAGTACCTCCAATAGTGGCATTTCTTCAGTGATTATAGGATCTAATCGCCAATCTGGACCATATGTAATAGACATTTTCTCTTCTTTTGTGTTATTAAGACGAGGACCTTGAATTTCTAAATCTTGCCTCCCTCGGACTGACATACTCAAAGAATGTTTTCCTAAAATAAAAAAAAATTTAAAAAAATTAGTGTCCTAAAATGACCTAGTATGAACTGAAATTAACTTGAATATATGAATATTGTTAAGTTTCAGATGATTGCTAGAAAGATTATACACAATTACAGAATAAGGTTATAAAAAGTGTATTTTAATGCCATATTGATACCATCTATGGCATGCTACTTAATTTCTTTTTTGTGTTACCCACACTGTATGGAGTCTGTCACTGAACAGAAATTCCTTCAAATTCTATTTTATAACCCATAATGCTAAATAAACAAAGGACCTGAGAGAACAGCTATCTTGTACCCAATATTTGACATGGGCCATGAGAAGAGAGACAGACATAAAGGAAAGAAATTTAAAAACATAGAACCAGGGACCAGGGAGACAACTCAGTAGAATAAGTGCTTGCCTGGCAAGTGCAAGGGGTTGAGTTCAATCCCGGTTCCACGCAAAAAAATAAATAAACTCATCAATTTTTACTGTTATATTTAAATACATATACTAATTTGAAATATTTCTGGATTACATATAACTACATATTTTTTCAAGAGAATAAACAAAGAAAATTAAGGATAGTACAGAAAACTTTAATACACTAAACATTCACCGTGACATTTTTCTCACAGGCTTCCACATAGTACTTATACGTGTGAAAAACACTTCTACAAACTCCACTCTTCCTGCAGAACTATTCAAAGTCTAAACCATGTTGAAAGTCATTGTCAGTTTCACACTACATACATAATGAAGCATTTCCCACAAGTATTTGACAGAGATCCAGCTACACTAAAACTCTTAAGATGGGATTACTTTTAACAATTAATTCATGGCTTCCTCCCACCAAAGTTATAGAACAATATATAAATTGTTATATTAATGGATACATTTGAAACATCAAATAAAACTATTTGCTGCATTTTATCCATAAAGGTAATTCTATAATACTAGATTAAGATACTATTGGGAAAAGAGCTTCAAACAGTTCTTAACATGTGACATTTAAATGAGAAGGATTATTTATAAATATTTTCCAGCACTTGTCAAATAAGAAATACAATACTAACTGCAGAATTCCACACTCAATTTTAAAGCAAATATTTTATGATTTTAAATTTTTACAGATTGCATTTGTTTTTTTAAAAAATTCTGTATTATCTTAGATATGCATGGTATAAGAATATTTAACTGAGAGCTAAAAAGATCAAGCTTTGCAAGTGTTTCAGATCTCCCAACATTAATTACCAAGCAGCTTTTGTGATTTGCTCAGCTTATCTAGTAATGACTAGTCAGCTTAATCTGCTACACACTCAGATAAGTCTGTTAAACAAAGGACTACAAGTAGAGGGTTTTATAATACTCCACAACTTACTCAAATTCAAGTAACTACACATACTATTACAAGGCAATAAGCATTTGATCTTGAAGTGTTCCCCAAATTAAAGAAAAGATAAACTGTATTTAATGTGTACCTTCTAATTTTACTCTTCAAAAACTTTGTAAAACATATCATATAGAGTATTTTAGGATATTAGTTTACCACTAAAACCTTAGTCTCTTTCTGGATAACAGAATTTCAAGTGCTTAACAACCAATGGTGTTGAAAACAGTGCTTAATTTATTTCATGTTTTATAAAAAATAATTGTTTAAAAAAAAAACAGTATGTTGAAGAACTTTCTTGGAACCGTGCATTTCAATGGTTAGAATTTACTACATTCGGATAACAAATGAAAAACCAGAGCTGAAAGATAAAGTGCCAGGGGCTGGGAAGATGGCTCAGTGGAATAAGTGCTTCCCTGGCAAGCACAAGGGTCCTGAGTTCAATCCCCAGTTCCACCAAAAAAAAAAAAAAAAAAAAAAGTGAAAAACCAGAGCTGAGCCTACCAAATACCAAAAAGAAAGTACATTAAATGGGAATAAAATTGTTTATTTTTAAAGCCATAGCACAGGTTTAAAATAATCTAAGTCAGTCATTCTTACAACTGCCTAAACATCTATCTAAAGGTACATTTGAAAATATGTCATTTAATTCATTTCATTCTCTTGAGTAAGAATTAATTTTCTACTTCTTTATCAATGCTACAGCTTTACCTGCATGACATCCAGGAAGAGCACCAATACCATCCATAGTCAGGGATCCCTGAATGGTGCCAAGATTATAAACAACTCCCAAAACATGTAGCTCCCCTATGTGATGGGGAAAGAGCTTTAGTCTTGCCTGTGGAGATATTTAGATAAATTATACATTCATAATACTTTTAATAATATAGCACCTAAAATTTGTAGTGTTGTAGAAAATCTCTAAATTCAACAATTATAGAACTAGATCCACAATAATGCTTTTAATAAAAAATCAATGGGGGAGGGGAATCACTGGGGGCTTGCCAGTTAGCTCAGTTGATTAGTGCATGCTTTAATCGGGGGACCACAATTGGATCCCCACCTCCACATGCTGCACAAGACCTACCCTTAGGGCAACCTGAGCCAGCAAAATAAATAAATTAATAATAATACTCTAACCAAAGTCATGTGAAATTACCACAATGACACCAAGCAGAAAATGAAAAGGTTTTACCTGGCTTCTTAGAAATTAAATCAAAGGCTATTACTAATCTACTTTTCTATCAATTGTTTCAGAGTAATTCTAGTATAGCTGAGCAGCGTCAGCCTTCCAAGTAAGTGTAAGGTCTTGAGTTTGATTCCCAGTACCAAAAAATAAAAAAGGAAATGAAACTTAACACACCTGAAAAATTTAAGCCTTTTTTCTACCATTTATTTTTAGAAAGATCTAAGATTAAAAAAAAAATGATAACAATTACCACTTTAGATTCTTCACTGTTAAGTAAGAATTCTGAAATAACTTCAGTTCCAATCATCTCAGGTTCACCTGTAACCTAAAACATAAATTACTTTTTAAAACTACACTTTCTAATAAATAAAATCTAATTATCTAATGATAATGCTTACACTAGATTCTGACTCTGGTTAAGTTCTACACAGTTTATTTCTTCCACATTGAGAGTGCAGGCATGTTATGGTAGGTTTCATTTTTTTCTGAGATAGGGTCTCACTCTGCACTTCAGGCCAGCCTTACATTATTCACTACACAACCCAGGATGGTCCCAAACTAGCAGCAATCTCGCTACCTCAGCCTTCCAAGCATGGTTACAGGTGTGAGCTACCATGTCCAAGTAACTTATTTCTGTCAAAATCAGGCAAGTAACAAAATATTAGTTGTTCAAGTCATTCCTGCTCCAATGTAAATATATACAGAATTTACTGTAGGCCTACATATGAAAGGATGGTGTCTGTCTGTCTGTCTGTCTATCTATCTATCTATCTAGACAACTCACAAAATAGGAAATACAAGAACTTCAAGTTCACTAAGTCAATGAAATGAAAAATAAAATAGTAAGATCATTTTTTACTTATCAGATTTACAATGCAAACAACACTTGATGCTGCAAAGAGAAGACACTCAATCCCATGTACTAGTAAGAAGCTCATTGCTATGATTTTTCTGTGAAACCACCAGAAGACTAAAATACTACCTAAAAATCTCATAACTCAATTCCTTGGAACTTTTCCTTCAAAAATAATCTGAATGTTACAAAGCCACACACACACAAACACACACAAATTCACCAAATGTACTATGAGGTGCAACTCAGAGGCAGGAGTGCTTGACCTACATTAACAAGGCCTTAGGTTGCTTGGACTCCTAGCACTGGCAGGGCAGGTGTGGTGACACTCACCTGTAATTTCAGCATTTTAG
Source organism: Ctenomys sociabilis (assembly GCA_004027165.1). Lineage (NCBI taxonomy): Eukaryota > Metazoa > Chordata > Mammalia > Rodentia > Ctenomyidae > Ctenomys > Ctenomys sociabilis. The sequence continues at coordinate 39,265 of PVKA01011809.1, read as the reverse complement.
GAGGCTGAGATAGGAGAACTGCTATAAGTTCTAGTCCAGCTTAGGCTACAGAGTAAGCTGAAGGCCAGGATGGACTATACAGTAAAACTCTATCTCAAAGAAAACCAAAATAGTAAAAAGTTCTCCTAAACAAATTGAAACCTGATGGAATGAACAGCTTATGAGTCAGCCAATGAAAATCATATAAAAATAAAATATTAAGACCTTCTACTGTCAAAGTATATTAAAGTACAATTAAAAAACATTTACAAAATGGGAATCTCAAACATGAGGGGAAGACATACACATTAAATGAAAGACATAAAACAAAAAAAGTGGCTATTTTTAAATACTGGGAAGATTTTATATTCTCAATTTCCAAAACTAAGCATATATAAATCTTAAAACTATGGAAAAATAAGCAAAAAACGAAGTACATCTCATTGAACAGAAGAACAAATGCCATTGCTGCATCTGTTAGACTATTATTGAAATATGCTTATTGCAAATACCTTTTAATAACTTACTAGTTCTCTAACTTCTTCATTATCCATTCCATTGACATCTTTAGGTTGAAACTTCCAAAGCAATGATAAGTCAGTCAACAAAAGTGGAACCTTCAAAGGGTTTCTAAAAGCCACTTCCACTGTAATTGGTTCTATAAAAGAAAAACAATTAGTAACCTTAATAAACCTCACATAGCACCCTAAGTATCAATATTATGCATATGTAGTTTTAGAGTTCTTCATTTCTGCATAACATGTCCTTACCCACCTTATAATGGCCCATTTACTCAGAATTCAGTTTAAAATCATCTCTTCTAAGACTTCCCCATTCTAAAGAATAGCATGCCCTCTCTATCTACACTGCCACAACACAGTGCATACACCTGCATTCAAGGTTCCATTACTTGGTTTTATAAATGTAGTTCAGTTCCTCATTTATCTTTTCATCTCAGCCTCTAGTAATGTGTAACAATCAGTAAATTATCATGAACGTGCTATAAAACCAACCCCAAGAAAGGCATATATAAAGTATATCACCTTCTACAACTGCAAGTGGAAATCTGGAGTTATCTGAGTAACTATTCAAACAGTACTGTGTGGGATGGAAACCGGATGGAATAATTCCTTTGTTAACCACAGCCACAACTTGCTCTTCAAGCTCTCGCCACTGCTGAGAGGATTCAGAGTCATATTCTTGATCAAGACTTACATGAGTAGCTGCTTGCTTTTCACCTTTAAAAAATGTCACAAAAAAAAACAATCAAAAGGAAAAAGTGTCACAAAATTAAATATCCATTTATGAAACATTGAATCAAACAGTACTTTAAATAAGAATCAGAATATCCAAATATATTTACATGTACCTGTCATTCTATTTCCTCCAATTCAATGAGGAAAAAAAATCCTCTTATTAATTAGAACTTTGCTTGTTAATAATATTGATAATCCAAACAAAACCTGATACTTTTCCTCTTGACATTGAATATATTTCCCAAGCTTCCACAATTTAATATAAACTATTTCAAATATATAGAAAAGCATGAAAAATAACACTTGTATCCTGAAATTTAACAAATGGCTACTTCTATCACATGATCTTGAATATGAACATTACAGAAAGAGTTAATTTCCACTCTGCAATCCTCCCCAAAGCAATTACTCCCTCTTAGCCACCATCATCCCTTCATTCCAGTGCTATTTTAAGGCTGAAGTCTATCATTCTCGTATGTCTAGTTAGTTGTTAAGTTTTTTAAGAAAGGGTCTTGCTATATGTATAGTTCAGGTTGGCCTTGAACTCATTATGCAGCCTAAGCGGCCTCAAAGTCATGGTGATCTTCCTAATTTCAGTTTGAGTGCTGGGAGTACAGTCATGCACCACAACACTAAGCCTCACCATATGTTTACTTTACCAAATCAATATATAAACAAAGTATACAAATGATTTCTAACTTTGAAATTCATATTGTAAGTTGATAAATTTTTTCACTCTACATATTTTATTACCCATACTGAAAAAGGTAGAACTGGTTCACTCATGTCCTATAGCATAAATCCCTTATGATTATAGCAAAATGGATCAATTAATTTTGTGCTAGTATAGAATGCTACTATACAATGATATATTTTAATAACATAAAACTAGATTTGAAGGAAGACCAACTTGAATATATATATTCAAGTATTTAAAAACATAGGTTAACCACTACGAAAACAATGTGCAATTTACTAATTGTTGAACTTGTTCTACTAATTTGATTTGAAACTGTCTCATTGCTATTTGTTCTTCAATAAAATAAAATAAATATTAAAAAAGAAATTAAAAGAAAAAACAAAGAAAGTTCTGTACTAATAGTGTTTAGACAAGATATGTCGGCATTTTGTACTATGAACAACTACTATGAAGACAACAATATGCAATGTATTAATTATTGTAACTGTCCTATTAACCTGTTTTGAAACTGTCTCATTGCTATTTCTTTCTCAATAATATTAATTTAAAAAAAAGAATTTGTGTGTGTTGTAAACTGACCCCAAAAAGAAAAAAAAATAGCTGGGTGTGGTGGCGCATGCCTATAATCCCAGCACTCGGGAGGCTGAGGCAGGAGGATTGTTGTGAGTTCGAGACCAGCCTGAGCTACAAAGTGAGCTTAAGGCCACCCTGAACTGCATAGTGAGACCCTGTCTCAAAAAGAAAAAAAAAAAAAAAAAAAAAAAAAGGAAAGACTTTTTGGTTTGGTGGGAAGTATTCATGTTTACAGGTACCTCCTTACCAAGATGAGAAAATGATATTGGAAGCTTTTTATTAGATATGGCCAGTGAGAGCCAAAGGTAGAGAATATGCAATCATCAGACCTGCCTTCAAACCTAACAAAACGTGGCCCCTGGGAGTCATTTCATATCCCAGAACCTATATAACAGTAACCAAAGCAGGTACAAACAGCTGCAAAACCAACAGCAAACCCTTGCACATTTGTATTATGCTTGAGATGAGTTATTATTTTTCCAAGCAGAGATCAATAAATGTCTGCTGAATAAATTTAAAAAAATAAAAACATAGTTTACTTCTACACACATTGAGACTGAAAATATTTAAGTTTTTAGTACAGTAGTACCTTCAAAGGACTCAATCCTCAGGAAGAAATTTTTTAAAGGCTTGCAAGAATGAAATAAAAGTACTGCAACATACTTTTTACTTCTGTATACATATGAAATTTCCAGGGGGGTCGGGGAGATGACTCAGTGGAATAAGCGCTTCCCTGGCAAGCGTTAAGGGCCTGAGTTCAATCCCCGATTTCACCAAAGATAAAAAATAAAATAATAAATTTCCATAAGAAGTTGTAAAAACAACTTCTATCAAAAAAGATTCTGATGCTACCAACTATATAATAAAAAGACAGAAACCATCTAGCTATATGACATGTTCAATACTTTATATGCACTGAATGAAAGCTCTTCTAAAACATTAAAAATGCTTACCAAAATTATGTAACATGAGCATTCTTATGTGAGAAAAACTCTTGTGATCATGATTGTTTTATATTTATTACTTTTTGTTCTTAGAGCTGAAAGGAAAAATACTGAAGTAATGGTTATCCTCACATGGCAGAACAACAGTAAGAGTTATAAAGTTATTTACTTTCAAACATACATACTTTTTAAAAGTAATAAAAAGAAAACTTTAGAAAATGTAGTCATTAGGTAACAAGACCAATTAAAATTTCACTAACCATCTGCTGGTCTTCTATCGTGCCCAAAGAAAACCCGTGTTGCTGAACTATTAATGTATGGCAAAGGAAGCTGTGGAAAAGGACCATCTGGAGATAGCTGACTTACATTCTGGAGAAATACAAAAGCAAAAAAAAAAAAAAAAAAGTTTTTAAGAAAATTACATTTTCTTCATATCTGTGTAAAGTATTAAAGATGCACCAGGCAAGAATATTACATAATTATTAGTTTTCTTTAATATATTGGATTCATATTAGAACTGAGAACTTTGGGTACGATTTATTCTGCCTCAAGAGAACTTTCCTAAGGTTATCCAACCAGTTATCTCTTTGGATGTTAAATTTCAAATGTTATTCTGGTATGCACTTTAGTTGCTATAACTCACTATAGCAATCTATCTAACAAAATCCTAACCCAAGCTGATTTCAAATTAATAAAGTCAGGCTGGGGAGATAGCACAGTAGAATAAGCACTTCCCTGGCAAGTGCAGGTCCTGAGTTCAATCTCCAGTACCGCAAAATTAAAAAGAAAGCCTAAGGGCACTCATTTTCTGCACGATAAATAACAATATTCACTAATCACAGCCCCTGAAGGAAAAGTGACTACCTTCTTATATTTTCCCAACAATGCCTTATATTTTCTGTTTTCCTGTCTCTGTGAAGTGTTTTCCTACTAACTTTTCTAATTATACCATAACAGACCTATTTTCCATAGATCCATACTATTTCAGCTTTCTGAAGAAAGGAAAGTATGTTGCCAAATAATGGTGAGATTTTTGCAAAACTGGCTATGATCCTATAAAAACACAAAGAAACATTCTAGAAAGCTGTAGAATCTCTTTTTCCCCCTTAGACTTCAAAAATGGCCACAAAGGCTGAAGTGTTGCTCAGCAGTAGAATATATGTGTCTATCTATAGACAGACAGATAGATATAGATATCTATATATTCTATATCTATCTATAGATTAGTATAGACGTATACAAATATCTCAAATTAAATACCTACTGATATGCAGAAAGTTAAATGGAAGGGTCAATTCAATGAAGATGTGAGATCAATCAAGCAACCTAGTTTTCCACAACTTTATTACAACTGATAATTACACAAGACCTAATAAACTAATTTTATTAAATTTCTTGGAGACAGTAATAAATGTACTTTTATGATGAAAATAATAACCAAGTATTAGAATCTACTCCTAAAAAGAAGTCTTTACCTTATAAACATAAAGATACTCTCTGAGGAAGGCCCCTTGTTGAGCAGCAGACTGCTTACTTTCATTGATTAAAATATGCCGAAAAGCAGACACGGCATTGTCGAGCTGCCTGAGTGTGTAGGACTGACGCCCAATGGTGAAGTTAATATGATCCTCTGCAAGAGACCATCCCTTGCCTTTGTAAACTTGCATGGCCTGACAATAGCAGCGCAAAGCATGCTTTCTCTGTAGGGAAATGAAAGAAAGTAGTAAGATACAAACTTGTCTTGGACTAGAAAAAATACAGACACACATAATCAAGCGCTAACAAGTTCTTCCTCTTAACAAAATGAGAAAGAAAATGAAACAGGCCAGTGAGACACCTCAGCAGAGTAAAGCTTCTGCTTAGGCAAGCTTAGACAAGCTCAGGGACCACAGTTCAATCCCTAGCACCACACGCAGTGACAGTGAGCTTAGCTCATCAAAAAAAAAGAAAAAGAAAAAGAGAAAGATGGATGGATGGATGGATGGTAGGAAGGAAGGAAGGAGGGAAGGAAGGAAGGAAAATGAAACTAACATGATAATCTCTTTGCAATTACACAAATACAGAATATCTTACAGATGAGGCTTCTTCAGCCACTCAAAGTGTGCGCGTATCATGCTTATAGGGCATAGCATGGACCCTGCAGGAAGACTCGTACATAATGAAATTTATTCTATTTCTTTAAAAATGTCAACTCAGAGCAATCTTCAGTATCTAAAATGGATAGGTTTCACTAAATTATAATAAAAAGTTCTTAAAAGTACACCTAGGAACAGTTTTTGTAAAAAATTTTCCTACCGTATTATAAAAACTTTAATCAAACCTTTTCCTCTTGCCTATGACCAAAACTATATATGGAATTTATGTGGCCATAAAATAAGATGTCAGTCAATAAAAGATTTGCATGACAAGAGGCCAGGGAGCTGGCTCAGTAGAATAAGCGCTTCCCAGGCAAGCACAAGGGCCTGGGTTCAATTCCTGGTTCTGCCAAAAAAAAAAAAAAAAAAAAAAAAAAAAATTTGCATGATATATGTCAAACATGTTTTCCTATATTAAAACTTTAACCTATCAGCCCACCCATGCTACCCCTGCCTGCCTGCCAGTGCTGTGACCATGAGGGTGTCTCATGCCATTCATGGCAAGACTTGGCAGGGTTTCTGCCAACATCAGGAATCACCATAGCTTCTTCCACAAGGTACCATCTGCAAGGGTCAGAACATACCTTCCATTGTTGAGTGCATCTACCACAGAACTGAGAACAGCACATTAAAACCAACATGGTATAGAAGAAATGCATTCAGAATGTAAACTGTGGAGTGCCATAACCTATGAGTACTGCAATAAAACTGAAACATTTGTGGAATAAATTTCACCAATATACAATGATGCTGAGGTTCAGACCACTACATTCTTGCAGTGTGGCAAGCAACAGCATGTTTGACAGAAAAGACAGCTGGGGTGGAGGGGCATAAATGCAGATTAAAAATACAGGGCTGGGGAGATGGCTCAGTGGAATAAGTGCTTCCCTGGCAATGCAAGGGCCTGTGTTCAATCCCTGGTTCCACCAAAAAAAATTCATACACAGAAAAGCAAACCAACAGCAAAAGCATCAAAGTGGTTACTTAATAGAATGGGTTGCAGCAATGAAATGGCCAAAAGATATCCCATAATTTTATATCGAAATAAAGTCCGGGGGGGACCACCTGCTAGGGGCCCCCTTCTGTCCCTCTCTATGATAGGAGCTTTCTTTCCCCCAATAAATATATTCTGCTCAATAATAATAATAATAATAATCCAAAGGGAAAGCCCCAGGTCTCAGTCAGTCACAGGTGATGGGCTTGGCGTATCTAGCTCTGGCTCTAGACTCATGAGGCATCAAGTACAAACCACTCTGCTTCGGGAGGCTGAGGCAGGAGGATTGTTGTGAGTTTGAGACCAGCCTGAGCTACAAAGTGAGCTTAAGGCCAGCCTGAACTGCATAGTGAGACCCTGTCTTAAAAAAAAAAAAAACCACTCTGTTATCACTGCCTAATTGCAAAATGGTTACTCTGAAGATGCTGTAATAAAGGATTAAGTGATTTTAGAACAAGGAAAGATAACTAAAATGAAATCTGCCAAAATTAACCAGAAAGGGGAAAACAAAACAAAACAAAAATTTAGAGATACTAACAAAACAATTACTGTCTAAAAACTGAGAAGTCCTGAAGCAAGCAGTTGTTTTGTCCATATACAGAAAATCTAAGATGTGAGCCATAAAAACAAAAATACTAGTGAAAAGCTTATCTGGAAATTTCCAGAGTAGCAGTAACATATAGAATCACTAATTAGAGTTTTGGTCATCACTTATAACTGAGGTTTTCTAATCTCATTTTGTTAAGGCTGTCCTTTCTGTCATAGCATGGGGCTAAATGGTAACAACTAAGTTGTGTGAATATATACTATTAAGTGTATGCACATATACTTATACATACCTATTGATATATGTATTTATAGATATAGACACACAAGTACACACATACTTTTTTTTTTTTTTTTTTTAAAGAGGGTCTGTGTAGTCCAGGCTGATCATGAACTCACTATGTGGCCAGGATGGCCTCAAACTCATGGCAATCCTCTTGCCTCAGACCCCAGTGCTGGGATTACAACTATGCTCTACCATGTCTGGCATGACAAGAGTTTGGTATTTTCTTTTGTCCACAGCTGCAAACTATTACCAAAAAGAGCTGGGACTGGCATTAACTGTCACTGATATTCTCTAAACTCAGAAAACCTCCATCTTAAAAATGGACTTGGGGGCTTGCTGTTTACCTCAACTGTTCAAAAAAGTGCCTGCTTGGGCAAACTCAGTCAGGTGCAGGGGACTGCAGTTTGATCCCCAGCTCCACATGCCACACCAGACCCACCCTTAAGCCTGAGCTAGCCAAAAAAAGAAAAAAGAAACCTCAAAAAAAGAAAAAAAAAACTAAAAATAAAGGCATATAAAGTAAAGTCATATTAATATACTGAGCTGTGAATGGCTGAAGTCAACAACTTCTGTGGACAACCCACTTCTACTGAGGATTGCTGATCTGCGTTGGATTGTTTTATTAAAAAAAAAAAAAAAAAAAAAAAAAAAAAAAAAATATATATATATATATATATATATATATATATATATATATATATATATTTTCCAAGGGGGGAAAATGGATTTGGAAGCTGAATGGCACAAATCTGTGATCCCAAGAGCTGGATAAAGAATGGCACACTCAAGTCACACCTGGGTAACTTAGCAAGACTGTATTTTATTTTATTTTATATTTTATCTTATGTATTTGATGCAGGGTCTTATATGTAGCTAGGACTTGAAGTGATCCTCCTGATTTCATCTTTCCCAGCGCTAGGATTACAGGTGTGTGCCCCCACAGCTTGAATTAGATAGTCTTTAAAAAGGGGGCAGCAATCAGCAGGAATAGCTGCACATGCCTATAATCCTAGCACTCCATGAAGCTGAGGTAAAAGGAAGAGCTAAGCCCCTATTTTAACAATAAAATTAAAAAGAGGGCTGGACATATAATTCAGGGCAAATGCCTACTCTGAATCCTTGTACCCACAAAGTGGGGGAGGGGCTGGAGCCAAGTTCAATGGTGCATGCTTGCAGCCCCACCACTCTGAGAGACTGAGGCAGAAGAAGCCAGAGTTTAAGAGCAGCTTCTTACTTTGGTGAGTCCCTGGCTAAAAAATAAAACTGGCTGGAGGATATGGCTCAGTGGTACAGCACTTGCCTAACACATATAAGGCACTGATTCCTAGAACCACCCAAAAAAGAAAGAATAAACTGAGTGAGGAGGCGGTTTGGTACCAAGAAAAGGATTCTTAATTGCTGTTTAAAATCAACAGTACAAGAATTTTATCAGATATAGTCAGAATTATCTTTATGACTAACTGATAAATCAAAATTGCCTGCCACTCTCAATAACATTTAACAAGAATACATTATCACGTTTGTGGTATTTCTACAAAGCTGTCCAAAAGCAATGATTCTCATCATGACAAAAATAAACTAAAAAAAAAAAAAAAAACAACTCACAGGGCCGGGGAGATGGCTCAGTAGAATAAGTACTTCCTTGACAAGCGCAAGGGCCTGAGTCCAATCCCCAGTTCAGCCAAAAACAAAAAACAAAACAACTTAGTTGTGGGATTTTTCTATAAAACAATTTGCCTATAATCAAGTGTAGATGTTATGAAGCCAAGAGATTCTCTAATAAAAGAGACTGAGCTGGGGAGATAGCTGTGCAGTCCCAGAGCCTGGCCATGCCAGTCACCGAAAATGGGCATGGTGATACATGCCTATAATCCCAGTACTGGGGCGGCTCAGACAGGAGGACCATGAGTCCAAGCTGTGCGAGACCCTATAGTGAATAAATGATTTTTTTTTAAATGAATTTTTAAAAAAGGATCAAAGATTCTACATCCTATAGTAAAAGACACTGGTGGACAGATGTTACATTTGAACGGTTGAATTATTAGACAGGAGCACTATATCACTACCAATTTCTTGATTTTGTTACTTACCACATATACTGGAAAACAGTGCTAAGATGGGGGACAGGGGTAATGGCACCAGCTGGACAAAATGATTCAGGTAAATAAACTTTCTGAATTGAATTTGTAATGGCTGTCATTTTGAGATGTTTCAAAATAATTTTTAAATGTTTTCTAAACACACAACCCTAATCTCTTTAGTACTGAGTAATAGAACCCAAAGAGTCTTTAAGATCAATACACAGAAAACTTGAGTTTAAGCAGATTTTTAAAAACTTCTTGGAAAAGCATCTAAAGAAATCTGAAAATGGCACAAAGAGGAGCACTGTAAGATTCGAGCCTGGGCTACACAAAATTCAAGGCCAAGCTGGATCAAAAGGTATGGGGGAGAGAGGAGAACATGACCATGACACACCATGGCAACAATGATTTAAAGTTTTCCTCCATAGCCAGGCATGGTAGTGCATGCCTGTAATTCCAGCACGACGGGGTGTGTGTGGGGGGGGGGGGGGGGGGGGGGGGGGGGGGGGGGGGGGGGAGAGCCTGAGACAGAGGATTATTGTGAGTTCGAGATCAGTGTGGTCTACAAAGTGAGCTCAAGACCAACCAGAACTACATAGCCAGACAGATCTGGTCTCAAAAATAAATATATCGGCAGCTGGGCATGGTGGCGCAGGCCTGTAATCCCACCACTCGGGAGGCTGAGGCAGGAGGATTGTTGTGAGTTCGAGACCAGCCTGAGCTACAAAGTGAGTTTAAGGCCAGCCTGAACTGCATAGTGAGACCCTGTCTCAAAAAGGCAAAAATAAATAAATAAATAAAAATAAAAATATATATATATATCGGACCAGGGAGACAGTTCAGTGGTATGTGTGCCAAGCACAAGGTCCCAAGTTCAATACCCAGTACTGGGGAAGAAGAAAAAATGATTCACACACATACAAACACATAATTTGCAGCTGGGGAGATGGCTCAGTAGAATAAGTGCCTCCTTCACAAGCGCCAAGGGCCTGAGTTCAATCCTCGGTCCCACAAAAAAAAAAAAAAAAAAAAAAATTATATGTGTGTGTGTGTGTGTGTGTGTGTAATTTGTCCTGTCCCATGCCCTTTGGGGGCAGGGCTGATAGCAGGGATTGAACCCAGTACTTTTGCACTAGGCTGCATGCGTAGCACTTTATTGACAGGATCTCACTGCATCACTAAGTTGTGCAGAGTGGACTTGAATTTGTGATCCCCCTACTGCAACCTTCCAGTGTGCTATAACAGCTATATGCCATCATACCCAGAAAGAAGCTTGCCTTTAAAAGTAAGAAAGTAATATCATATTTAAAAGATATATAGAGCTTCTTTACTATGCACAAGGCCCCGGGTTCAATCCCCAGTACTGAAAAAAGGTTCAAGTTACACTGTACACATTCTATACACCCTCCACAGCACTGACCTAACATGGGTTTTACTGATGCCTTCTTTATAATACCATTCTTTTTGAAAAGCAGTAATTTGCTGATACTTGTAGTCAAAAAAATCTGAATAAAAAAGTTCTGAGGAAAGAAGACTAAGAGAAATGTTAACATTATATCATCTCTACTCTCTCTCTCAACCCTACCAACATACCTGAGTCTTTGGTTTTTGTTTGTTTTTTGTTTTATTTGTGTAACTGGGAACAATCCAAAGACTGTTCTTCACTGACTTGAACAGGGCAAAAATCAATTTTCCAGCAGATAGGTATTTCCAGTCACATTCTTAAGTTGCACATACTGTCTGTGGTAAAAACTTCCTGAGTTCCATGTGTACTGTGTGCGCATAAAGGAGCAAACACAGCTTGCCCTGGAAACATTAACTCCACATTGTAACATACTATTAAGGCTAAACAACAAATCCTATCAGAATCTCAAGCTACCAGAAATGGATCATTTTAACTTGGTAAACATTTCCTAGAAGCAATAGGCTGAAAACAGGAGAATCACTGCAAGTCTGCTCTACATAGTGAGATCCTATAGTCCCTGTGTATCTTGTACTAATGTTTAAAAAAAGAGACATTTTTTACATGAAATTGAAAGGAATTCTTGAACATCATTATTTCTTTGTACCTTTAAGATAGCATACATTTTTAAACACAGGCATGTTTTGTTTACCTATAAAAATGTTAAGAATGTTTACAAAAACATATTAACTAATTGTTTTTTTTCAATTTCACACTCCTCTGCTAGATCAAAAGCTTCTTAACAGACAACACTATGTTGATTTTTATATGCTCAGCACCTAGTTCCAGGAAAAAGGAGATGATTATTCAACCCACATCTCTATTGTAAACCACTACCCTCAGTAATTCTCGAACACTCAGCTTCCAGCAGTTTCTGTAATTAATGCTTACAGGAATGTCTATAGCTACAGAAATCCATCTAAATCAATAATGATCCTTGTAACTCAACTGCTTAGAGAAACAAAGCAGATTTTCACCTATTATGTATTCAATCAATAAAATTATAAAGCACTCCTTTAGTGACAATAAGAGACACCAAGTCTGAAGCACTCAGCATGACTTGAATGCACAGCATATTTGGCCTTTCACATTTATGATTTGGTTTAACTATATAAAAACTTGGATAAAATTACAAATTTTATAAACAAAACCAAGGTTCAAAGAAGCTAAGCAACTTGAGCAAACTTAAGCTGCAGGAGAGATTGACTTAAGCCCTTATTTATCAAATAAAAATCACATGCCTTTACCAGTATAATCCAGTATTACTCTAGACCAAAACTTCTTTCAACTTTTAGGATATATACACATGACAAAACACATTCATCGACAACTTTTTGTTTTAAGGAAAACACAATTACCTGCCCTGCTTTGCTAAAGCGATGGCCTGCCAAAATCATATGAAATGCGTACTTTCTAACCATAGGACTCTTCATGTTTATAAAGCAATGTGCAGCCTGTTCCAAAAGAAGTGCACTTCGAAGATCAGAATCCTATTGAATTTTTAAAAGAAAAAATTATTAGTTTCACAAAATTAAAAGTTAAATACACTATTAAAAAGCATTTCCCTTCTATCATTTATATATATTGACATCTATGATAAATATACAAAATAATGAAAAGCATTTACTTTCTATAATTTACATTTAACATTTAAACTACAATAAAGGAACAAACCAACCTTGAATGTTCAACATGTTTTAAAGCATTCAAGATATTAAATTTACCATGAAATATTTGCTTTTCATAAAAGCCAATGCCTAATTATGATAGGTACCATGTAACAAATTTCTGAAGAACCGTAATCCCTTCTCAAATGCCAGATAACTATTTAAATGAGAAAAGTAATACGGTGAACTGATGAAAGATAAATCAGAGAACACAGAGCAACAGAAAAAAAATTATACAATCTAATTTCTTTCTGAAGTCTGGAACCTCTAGTAGCATATTTCCATCCATCCAAGAGAGGAAAACTATGATAGGATATATCTAGAACACGAAATATTCTAATCTACTATGGTATTCTCCTATAAAGCAGCTGGTATTTAAAAAATACTTAAGTTTTTGCTCAAAGAGAGCCAAGATTACTGGTTTTCATTAAAAAGTTCAGAAGGCTTCTGTTCTAAAGATTTATCTCCTAGCCTGCTATTTTACATTAGTACATTGTAAAACTCAAATTAATTTCCGTGTCCACTGACTTCTACCACACAACACCTACAAAAACCACATACTACGTTCACATCATCAGGACAATCTTTCAAATAAAAGTCATCACTTCACAAATACCTGAGAAAGTACTCAAAGTTGCTGATTTAAATATCAACAACATTTTCACCAAAACTTTCTCTAGGTTTTCAGCTATTCTCAAGCTCAACTTACCATGCCCTTCCATGTGTTCTGCTGCCATTATTTTCCCCAGGGAAAGTTGAAAACAAAAAACATTGACTTTAAGTGCAGTAATTTCAATAAATTAGTTACATCAAAGTGTCATAAACTATAACCTCCTAGAATACATTCAGTAAATAACTAGTATCTTCTTATTGAAGCTCCCTCGACAAAACTAAATAATCACATTATTTTCCTAAGAATTAAACTCCAAAACCTAGCAAGCAGAAAAACCATAAATTACATATAATTAATGCATAGTTTTGAACCAAGTATTTGTATTAGAATCATTTAAGGGCTCCTGGGACCTTACTTACTAGCTGATTTTTTAGAAAAACGTTTATTTTGTAAAAACTATTAAAATGTCTTTTTTTAAAAAAAATGTATTTAGTACAGCATCTATAGGGTACAGGCTCTACAGGGTCTCACTACTCAGATCTGACACATGGTTATTCTCCTGTTTTCAGCCTCTCAAGTGCTGGGATTATAGGCCTGTGCCAATACACCCAGTCTCAATCACCATCTCAGTGCACCCTTGGGGGCAGGGCCAGAAAGGATTGCTAGGAACCAACCCCCAGCCACGCACTCTGCCTAAGCAGGCACTTTAGTCTACTGGGCTATTTGGCTGGCCATTAGAATGTGAGGTTTTTTTTGGGGGGGGGACAGGGATTGAACTCAGGATGTTGCACTTGCTAGGGAAGCATTTATTCCACTGAGCCATCTCCCAATCCCTAAAATGTGTTTTTAAAAATTATTTTTTTAAAAAATGAAAACAGCCGGGCATGGTGGCACAAGCCTGTAATCCCGGCACTCGGGAGGCTGAGGCAGGAGGATTGTTGTGAGTTCAAGACCAGCCTGAGCTGCAAAGTGAGCTTAAGGCCGGCCTGAACTGCATAGTGAAATCCTGTCTCAAAAAGACAAAAAAAAACAAAAAACAAAAAACAACCCTTCTTTCCATTCTACACTTCATCTCACCTGCCAGTTTCTAGTATATAGCTGATATGTTCCACTCCCTGCTTCCAAGTGCTGTATGTTTACATGGCTAACATGAATACCTCATAAAAATACACGTGTTTGATATATAAATATTATACAGTTATATTACCCTTTTTACATAGTATCATGGACATCTTTTTTAAGATGTTACATTTCTCATTTCTTTTCAGTGCATTATATAAATGAACTCTAACTTACTAATACAGTACTCCACTGATAAAATATTATTTCATTTTTTGTTATTATAAGAATGCTAGGGCCGGGGAGATGGATCAGTGGAATAAGCGCTTCCCTGGCAAGTGCAAGGGCCTGAGTTTGATCCCTGCCCCCCCCACCAAAAAAAAAGGTGCTTCAGGGCCTACAGACTAAAGGTCCTCCTGAGGCAGAGTAGAACAGCAGGAGTTCGTCCCCAGCACGCTGTAGCTGCCCTGAGCCCCCAACCTTGCCCCCGGGTCTTGCTGAGACTGGAGATTGAGGCTAGGCGTGGTAGCACAGGCCTGTAATCCCAGTACTTGGGAGGCTGAAAACAGGAGAATCACTACATGTCTGATCTACCTAGTAAGACCCTACAGACCCCGTGCTAAATATAGGGGGAAAAAAAGAAAAAAGAAATGCTTCAATAAATATCTTTACAAAAACATCTAAAGGCAGGTGTGGTGGTGCATGCTTGTAATCCCAACACTTAGGAGGAAAGAGGACTGCCACTATTTCAAGGCCAGCATGGGCTACAAAAGCAAGACCATATCTCAGAAGAAAAAAAAAAGGTAATTACTTAAACATTTTCAATAGGCAAATATCTGGAAGTAGAACCAGACTTAATGTTGAGAGGTATGCTCATAGCTCTAGTTTTAAACAAGGCACCAAAATTTCTTTAAAAACTGCTTAACAGAGCCAGCCAGATAGCTCAGGGTTTAAAGCACCTTCTTAGGCAGAAGCAGGGGTTGGAGGTCTGATACCAGGCCTGCCAAGCTGGCCTCAAGATGACTGAGACTGGGTGTGGTGGCTTGCGCCTGTAATCCCAGCACTTGGGAAGCTGAAAACAGGAGAATTGGTAAAAGTTCAGTCTGTGTAATGAGAAACTGTAGAACCTATAGAACTTGCACTAAATTAAAAACAAACCGTTAAAAAAAAAAGTCAGCCGGGCGTGGTGGCGCATGCCTGTAATCCCAGCACTCGGGAGGCTGAGGCAGGAGGATTGTTGTGAGTTCGAGACCAGCCTGAGCTACAAAGTGAGCTTAAAGCCAGCCTGAACTGCATAGCGAGACCCTGTCTCAAAAAGACAAAAAAAAAAAAAAAAAAAAAAAAAGTCAACATCAATATATACCTACACAGAGAATAAGTTCACATTTTCTACTCTACTCAACAAAACTTTTTAAAAAATTTTACATACCTAAAAGAAAAATGATACCTTGTCCCTTAATATATTGCTATGTCTTTTCACTTATTTAGGAGATCTTTGTATTTTTTCCTGTGAATTGCCAGTTTACATCCCTTTTCTATTTTTTTTGGGGGGGGGGAGAACCAGGGATTGAACTCATGCCCTTGCACTTGCCAGTGCTTATTCCACTGAGCTATCTCTCCGGCCCCAACACTCTTTTATGAATGAGTTTTTGAGATTTTTCTGGGTTCTAAATTCCTTGTATACTTAGCCAATATTAGTACTTTGTCAAACACTTTGCAACTATTATTTCCCAGTTTTGATATGAAAGAGTTTAATCTTTTATAGTCAATTCCTGCTTTTATGGTTTCAAGATAATGAACTAAGAAAGAATATTATCACTTCCACACTTTAAAGGCTGCTCTAATATATTCTCTCTCCCCCATAGAAATTCAAGATACGTAGATATAGATTTGTCTCTTCAAAATCTATCTTTTGTATCACATTAGTTTTTTAAATTATAGTTTAACTTAGCTGTAGTACATTATCATGTATAAGACAGAATTTCAA
The DNA here is from genome assembly GCA_004027165.1 of Ctenomys sociabilis. Lineage (NCBI taxonomy): Eukaryota > Metazoa > Chordata > Mammalia > Rodentia > Ctenomyidae > Ctenomys > Ctenomys sociabilis. Next base: position 22,983 of record PVKA01011809.1, on the reverse strand, counting down.
ACTACATTGTTTTTCAAATGTCAAATACCATTTAGAAAACAGCCATAGCTTTACCACAGAATTTGTATGTATGTATGTATGTTTTTATTTATTTATTTATTTGAGACAGTCTCACTATGCAGTCCAGACTGGCCTTGAACTTATGGCAATCTACCTTCCTTACCTCAGCCTCCTAAATGCTGGGATTACGGATATATGCCACCACACCTGGCCCCACTGATTTTAAATGGCACCTTAATCATACAGAGCATTTAATTTCTATTCCTTTTATTTCTCTCTCTTTAGCCCTTGAAGCAGTTTAATTTCTGTAGCCTCATTATATACTTAGCATCAAGAACTGGTAATTCCCTACTTTTACTAATTCAGTTTCATTTAGACCTCTCAATAATTTCAGTTTTTATTTAAGACTCAAAAATTTCTTAAGTTTATTCTTAGCATATGCATCCAGACATACATGATAATCATTAAACTGCAAAACTGGAATAGAAATCCTAAACATTCTAACTAAAACAAGGAAGATGTCCTGGATATTTGTCATGGTTTGTAAATGATCCCCCCACCCCCCCGAACCAGGGACTGAACTCAGGCCCTTGCATTTGCCAAGGAAGAGCTTATTCCACTGAGCCAGCTCCCTGGCCCTAAGTGATCTTAAAGTATAATGAATCAGCACAACAAATCCTCAGTATTCTCAAATTCAACACTCAAAGACTGGCCAAATCAAGAGATCTAGAAGTACACATCATGAATTATTTAGCTGGAACAACATTCTAATATACAATAGACTGTTAACTAAAAATCAGTTGGTACAGCTCAACACCACTTTCCTATCTCACTGCATCTCTAACCTTATTAGATCCTCCTAATAACCCAAAGTGGTCAAGGACTGTTCTGAAAAAGTGGCCCTGAAAACAATAGCTACCATCCATGCTGGCAGGGAAAACTCAAAGGATTTTTATAGTGTGATGATTTTAATCTGAAAGCACAATAACTGAATGACATTTTTATATAGCAGTACTTCCTATCTATGAGACATATGATATATTATGCATAATGATCTCAATCACGAGGACCTCAGAAAAAATCTGCAGTATCAATTTAAGCAGTAACTCCAGCCCAGAAAATTTTGCCACAGCCAAGAGATAATTTTAACAAAATATGAAAAGCTTACAGTAACTTAACATATGAGGACATGTGTAGGAAAAAACACCAAAGTAGAGGCTTTGATATGTTTTGAATGTATCTCCCAAATTTCATGTGGTTGGAAACTTAATCACTGATGCAACAGTGCTAGGGTGTGGAACCAGTCAGAAGGAGAACATTATCATCATCACAGGAATGGAGTTTCTAGAGAGTGGACTGGCTATCAATGAGTTGGACCCTCTCCCTCTCCTGCTCATCCTGAAGAAGAATGGAACCCTCTGTAGATGTTAGTGCTATGACCTTGGACTGTTGCCTTCAGAACCACGAACCAAATAAGCTTCTATTCCTCATGAACTGCCTAGCCTAGACTCTGTTCCAGTAATACAGATTAAAATCAGCCTCAGTAAGTGTTTCATAGAAACACAGTTGAAAGAGGTACTGGTTGCAACTACTTAAAGAGAATTTTCAAAAAGATGGCTCTTAGACTTTAAGACTTTCTTTGCATGACTGTAATAAGAAGGGTGCTATCAGCTGATCAATTACCTAGAGCTACACGTTACTCCCAACTCAAAATATTTATTATTTAAAAAAAAAAAAAGCTATCCCCAGAAGTGACTTCATTATATTTAAACATAGTAAAAGATGAAAAAGGTCCTAAGACCAGAGGTGTTCAGCAGACACAGCAGGAGCATCTTAAGCAACAAATCTGGATACTGGCCTATGTGATGGCAAGTGTGGCAGCTTTCATCAGTAGGCTGGCTTTGCACTGCCATTCTGAATCCCAGAACACAAAATAGCAGAATCTACTCACATATAAATTTGCAGTGCCCAACAATAAAGGCAAGGCACAATTCATTTCATAAGCTGATTTTTATTACACTTATATTAGCAAAAATCTAAGGAACACAATTCACCAATATCAAGACAATGTTCTCTACCCCCAAAATCAATGTTTCTCAATATACCGTATTATACAATCTTTCTAACAAAAATACTAATTACCAGTTAAGATTTAATTTTATATACAAACTATGCACAGCAATCTTTATTTTTAAACTTTATATTTCATATAAAGAAATATATGAAAGCTACAAAAGAACACCCAGTAAAAATCTTAATATGTAGGAAATTAACCAGCATCTGCTCTACCTGCAGAGAATGACAATGACACATCTTGTAAACTTTCATGACAGAATAAGTCATTCCAATTTGAGAAGGAAAAATGAAAACAGGGTTGGAAAGAGGAAAAAAAACTGACACAACAGTATGGTTATAATGCAAGCAAGGTTTATACTATAGAAACTTTATTCATATGTGGGCAAAAAGGCAACTGAAAGCATTTAAGCAAGAAAGAAAAGAAATTTTACTCAAGCTCTTGGATTATACATTGTTTTTATGTTCACTTTTATACTGAGTTATAAAACACAGAAAATACTCAAACCCAAGATCAAAGTATTTATCATAAAGAGAACAGCAACACACTTAAAACATATATTCAGCTCTACAGAATAGCTTACAACTGGCATATGTTCATACTTTCAAATTGGTGTCCATGCAGTATCAGTTACCTAACATTTTAAACACCACCCTGGATATCCTACAGAAATCTTTTTAGAAGAATTCATGGTTCAGTTCAACAAAGATATGCAGAACATATGTATCCTCTGCCAAACCCTGTGTTAGGTACTAGGAATAAAAGTATAGATAGCCACACATTTTCCTGCCCTTGAAGAGCTAACAGATAGAACATAATTTCCAATATAATATAATAAGACAAGTAAGGTTTTATAGCATTATATGAGAAGAAACAGGAAAACTTGGAGTAGTGTTAAGGACCATGTGAAGGACGGACTAATATCAAGACTAGAAAATTATAAGGAGCAAGAAAAAAAAAGGTCAGTCCAGGATATTGATAGATGTGCCTAGAATTGCACTGCAATAGGAAAAAAGGACAGTGGGGAATGACGTTAGTAAACTATTGTGAGATATAAATGAAAATATGTTTAAAAGGATGAAAACAGCTGGGTGTGGTGGCGCATGCCTGTAATCCCAGCACTCCGGAGGCTGAGGCAGGAGAATTGTTGTGAGTTCAAAACCAGCCTGAGCTACAAAGTGAGCTTAGGGCCAGCCTGAACTGCATAGTGAGATCCTGTCTCAAAAAGACTAAATAAATAAATAAATAAATAAATAAATAAATAAATAAATAAATAAATAAATAAAAGGAGGGCCGGGGAGATGGCTCAGTGGAATAAGCTCTTCCCTGACAAGTGCAAGGACTTGAGTTCAATCCCTGGTTCGGCCAATAAATAAATAAATAAATAAGTAAGTAAGTAAGTAAGAAAAAACCTCCTACAGCCCCAGGTATTGCTGACAGGATGTACAAATACAGAGGCATCTCAGGCAGGTTCTATGGGCACAAACAGAGCTGGCTGGCTGATGACAGCATAAAACCCACATGGGTTGGTAAAAAGTTCAGAGTTAATTGGCACATTAAGATACTTTGTAAATATTCAACTAGTCAAATCTAAAAAACAGCTGCCCTTGCCGGACGTGGTGGCACATGCTTATAATCCCAGCACTCAGGAGGCTGAGGCAGGAGAATTGTTGTGAGTTCAAGACCAGCCTGAGCTACAAAGTGAGCTTAAGGCCAGCCTGAACTGCACAGTGAGACCCTGTCTCAAAAAGACATAAAAAATAAATAAATAAAAATAAATTTAAAAAAATTAAAAACAGCTGCCCATACTAACTTAGGGATCGAGGAGAAGTCACGAATGGAGTCTAATTTGATAGTGAAACTCAGGACTATGAGCAAGAGCAACCAATGTCTAAAAAGTGCAATGACTTAAGCATTAAAACCCTAGGATAGGGCCAGCCAGCTAGCTCAGCAGACTAAAGCACTTGCTTTAGCAGAGTGCAATGGCCGGGTTCGATCCCTGGTGTGCCATGCTGGCCCCACCCCTGGGGTGCACTGAAACTGTGATTGAGACAGGGCGTGGCGTGGTGGCACACACAGGTAATCACAGCACTTGGCAAGCTGAAAACAGGAGAATCATTAGAGTCCGACCTACATAGTGAGACCCTGTACATCCTGTCCTAAATTCATTAAAAAAAAAAAAAACCTAGGACAACTTAACATGTAAGGGGCAAAGAGATGTTGAACTTTCTTTGTTCTTCAGTATTCATCTAAAAACAAGTGTCTCAATCATACCTACAAAAAGGAATATTGTCATTCTATATAGGCCTACCATAAAACGTTCAAAAATAATTACAAATGCATTACTTTTTCTCCCTTTTGAAATGTTTAAAAAAGTTTTCAAATGCAGAAGATGATTTTCCTTCAAAGTACATACTGACTGAAAATGAGATTAAAAGTTCCTCTGTGACAATTTTTTTTATCACTTTTATAACAGGAATATTGTATTTGCACATTGTTTTACCTATTCTGTACACAGAACAGAGTCTAAGTCATAGAAGATACTCAGTATATGTCTGTGTTTACTAAAACAAAGACTTGCTGGGTGTGATAGGGCACGCCTGAATCCCAGCACTAAAGGTAGCTTAGGCAGGAGGATTATCACAATTTCCAACTAGCCTGGGCTACATAGTAAGCCTGAGGCCTGCTTTATGTGAGACTGTCTCAAAAACAAAAACAACAACAAAAAATAAATAATCTAGAAGTCTTTAAACAAATTTTTAAAAATAAAAAAAATTTTAAAACATAAAATACAGACCTAAAATATACAATTTTTAAGGAAATTATACTTCAGATACAAATAAAATTCAATTCATAAAAAGTTGTAAATTCACAAAACTAAAATATTTACCTTGTAATCCAAAAAAGATTTTCCTCATAATTTATGAAAAAAGAAACATTTACAAAATAATGAACAACACTAATTAAGTACTTATACAGTTCAATACCTCACTTGTCAATCGTATTAGAAGAGCTGCAGCCTCTGAATATTTGTTTTGACTTTTTAAAATTTCAGCACTAAGCAATACACATCTTTCAGCCAACACCATATTCCTAAAGATGACAGATAAAAAAGGATAGTCAGAACCATAATGCTACCTTGGTCGATCACAGTTACCTTGTATTGAGCAAGATCTAATTACAGATTTTCAGTAAAAAGTTTATCTTATTTTCAGCCTATCAAAATGGTTTCTAAAAACCTTCAGAGAATTTTTCTTTTTTTTGAGGGGGTAACAGGGATTAAACTCAGGACCTTGCTCTTGCCAGGCAGGTGCTTATGCAGCTAAGCTATCTCCCTGAGCCCTTCAGAGAATTCTTATAACCCATCAAAACTTTCTATAATGATATAATTTTATAGTACAAATGCAATGTAAAGTCACATTTCCTGTATGCAAGAAAAAACTAGAACTCAACTGGTACCTCTGAATTAGAAGCTAGTAAACAAAGAAAAATTCCACTCATATTTCTTTCTCCTTATAAACTTTTGGCTGTGTTTCATTTTATTGGCTGCTGGGAAATATTTAGGCATTTTTCCCTCTGCTGGTACCACTGAGATGTTCCAACCGAGATGGCCAGTGCTATCTTTGTAATACCTTAACCAATTTTTTTTGTAAAGACACACAGCTGGCTTTTCTTTGTGAACTACTATACAAGTAATCTAGAATTATGCTACTCAGTTTTGAAATAACAAAAATGAATGAAAATCTTAGTAAGAATTTACAAGATGGGGTCCTTCAGGGGGCAGTAATGAAAGTTGTTTTTTTTTTAAATCTTAACTTTTAAGCTAGTATCATTTGACTTTAAAATAACAACTAAAATTTACTACTGAACTCACTGCTAATCCTAGCTATCAGCCTGACCCAATGAAGACTTCTGGAGATGTGCCTAGGCTACAAGGGCACTGCTCTCATCCACAGACTCACCCACGGACAGTTTACTGCATTTTAAAATGGCTGCCACGGTGCCTCTCTGTAGGAGGCAGTCACAGGGATGTGAAACTGGAGGCTATGATCTAGTCCTTGACCCTTTCACTCTTTCCCTGGGGCTATTAGCAGCTTTCCTCTACCACACCTTCTTCTTTGGAGCCAACTGAGGACAGAATGAAAGCTCTAAACTCCAACCCAAAATAAACCTTTCCTCTAAATTGCATGCCAGATATTTTGCCCCAGGAACAGTAAACTGACTAAGGCCACTATGAACAACATCTGTAAAATACAACTTATCAACATCAAAATTTATTGCAGTGATCTGTCACATTCTACAAACCATGGTTTTCACCCAAGGTTAGTAAAACTCAAAAAAATTCTTAAAATTTTCCTCAATTTTTATTAGTATATATTTTTGATATATTACAAGGGAATTGTTACATATACACATATCAATGGACAATGATTTTAAAAACTATATTTACCTTCTAATGTGTCAATCTTACAGTTGAACAGTCAAGGGGACTATTGCACTAGCATCAGGGGAAGATTAATTCTAAGAAATTAATCTTAAGGCTATTTTGTTGTTTCATACAAATCACAGTATATTTATTTACACAAGCTCAAGGCCAGACTGGGCAATACAGAAAGATGCCATTGAGAGGGGGGTGGAGTTGTCTTAGAGGATAGAGTGCCTGGCAGGCATATGCAAGGCCTTGGGTTCAATCCCCAACACAATTTTTAAAAAAATTAGATTAATCTTTCCAAAACACAACTTTTATGTCAAGGCTTTACTCAAATTTTAGAAAGTTGCCACTTCTTATTAAACAATTATAGCTTAAGAACAACAATAGAGAACAGTCAAGGCTCTTTCCAACACTGACTTATCTCAAATACCTTCTCAAAATGTATTACCCAATACTTTCCATAGACACAAACCATCTGAACAAGGTAGAGCTCTATTCCATTTCACCAGTATACTGCATGCAAAACATTCTATCAGTCATAATTCCAGAATATTTTCATTGTTATCAAATCTCAACCATCCTTCTTTGAAGGTCTGGTCATGAAAAATCACAAGAAATCTCTGTAGTCTCCTAAAAGGCTTTAAGCTCTAATAGTACTCACTGTATATACAGAACATGTCTCATTTTTCCCTGTTGGCCTAATATTTAAACCTTCATGTTTTGCCTAATTAACAAAGAATACTCAAAGTGGCTTGGTAATAAGTAAAAATTTAGGGAATGTCCCCACAAAACATATCAATTTCAATATAAAACATAGCCTCAACATTCATTACATGCAACATAGTTATAATCCACAAACTCAAACCAAAAAGGAAAGATAAAGCGGGTATTAGAAAACACTGATTTTTCATTTTAACTTGTCTGGTTATATTGACATAAGAGCCTAAGGCATGCAAATAAAAAACACCTGTAACTAAAATCAACACAAAAGTCAAATTTACCTTTAAATGAGCAAAGTATAATGATATGGCCACTTACTTGCAGATATCCCTGTATGTCTGAATTGCTGTATCCATGTAATGTGCAGGGTATGGCCTAGGTGCTCCTGGTTGGAGAAAAGCTGATACTGCTGCCATTTCCTAATAGAAAAGATATAATTTATACTATTTTACAAAGAGAAAGTTTCTGAGAAAGCTTAAAAAAAAATTGAAATGACATTAGATGGCATATTTTACTGTATATAACTGAATATAAACAATTCACACTCAAAAACATACTTGCTTTTATTTTAAAATTCTCCACTCAAATTTCATTTTTTGGACTGGTAAGATAGCTCAGCCCTCTAGCTTTCTTTCTTTTTTTTTTTTAATTTGGTGAAACTGGGGATTGAACTTGGGCCGTTGAGCTTGCCAAGGAAGTGCCTATTCCACTGAGCCATCTCCCCGGCCCCTCAGCCCTCTAAAGAGCCTGTGCCACATATAGCACTGAGGAAGCTGGACACCCCCAAAAAATTCATTCTTGGATTCAGTATTTAAATGAGATTTCTAAAAACATCTAATAAAAACTTTCCCTTATGACACAGAGAAATTACCAAGTGAGCCTCACTTAAGACTTCTACTGGGGCTGCAGATATAGCTCAGCAGCACAGCACTTGCCTGCCAAGCGCAAGGATGAGTTGATATTAAAAAAAAAAAAAAAAAATTAGCTGGGCGTGGTGGTTCAAACCTGTAATTCTAGCACTTGGGAGACTGAGGAAGGGAGGCTGAGGCAGGAGGATTGTTGTGAGTTGGAGACCAGCCTGAGCTACAAAGTAAGCTTAAGGCCAGCCTGAACTGCATAGTGAGACCCTGTCTCAAAAAAAAAAAAAAAAAAAAAAAAAAAAAAAAAAAATTTTTTTGCTAGACCTCATCCCTATTCTTCCCTAAATTGTGATGAGTACAGAACAAATCAATGACTAATTACAAGAGTCAGAAAATAGCTCAATAGATTAAAGCGCCTGCTGCAGAGGCTGGGGATTTGATCCCCAGGCCTGCCATGTTGGCCCCGCCCCTGGGCACCCTGAGAAGGCAATTGAGCAAAGTATAATGGTGCATGGTGGCACACTCTAGAATCCCAGCCCTTGGGAGGCTGTAAACAGGGAGATCACTATGTGTCTATCTGATCTAGTAGTGAGACACTGAACACCCTATAGACCCTGAAATACCAAAAAACAAACAAACAAAAAAAAAAGACTGATGACAGAAATAGCAAGTCACACATCACTTAATGATGATATATTCTGAGAAATTCATCATAAAGTAATTCTATTGTCATGCTGACATCAGAGTACATTAACACAAGCCAAGATGCTTAGAACATCTAACTTAAGACAAGCACTATGAGAGCATGATTATGTGCAGTACACTGCTCCCCAAATGTCATTATGCAGTGGGTGACAATATTTTTTTCCAATTTTATCCATTATCTTACATATACTACATTTAAGTAAAGATAGCTGCTATATATGAAAGAAAATAGGGCCAGGGAGATAGCTCAATGGAGTAAGTGCTTGCCTGGCAAGCGCAAGATCCTGAGTTCAATCCCTGGTACCATCAAAAAAAAGAAAAGAAAATAGCTCTGGAAAATAAGGCACATTTACTATGATACGTACCAACCTAAAAATAATTATACCTCACAAAACCAAAGCTCTGAGAAAACAGGGTTTACACAGTCCTCTTGCAGCCTATTCATACAGGATACCAAAGCATACAAAAAGACATGAAATGATACCCTGGAATATACCTATGCAACTTAAACACGCGCCAAGCATGGCTAGAGGTTACCTCCAGGAACATAACAAATACCAACATGGAGACTGGGCAGGCTGGAGGTGAAGAGAGCTCCTACCTGGCAGAGCTTCCACAAGGGTGAGAAAGGGCGGGAGTGTGTCTGCAGAGAGGGAGGCCATGTGCTCAAGGACAGGTATTCAGTTGTTACTTTCTTAAAATGCCGCCAAAGGCTAGGACCATAGCTCAGTGAGAGAGCACTTGCTTACCACCTGCAAGGCTGTGGGATTGATTCCCAGAGCAGTAAAAAGGATCAACCAATAAATAAAAATAAACACCAACCAAGGCACCAGCTGCATACAGCATTGCTTGATCATTAAGAAAATCCTTCTTCGCAGTATGATAGCAACTGTAGGCCAAATCATAATGCTGCACTAAAAAGCATAAGTCAGCCATTTTCCTGATTTGAAGCTCCGGTGCTTCTGGTGGGTATCTGTAAATACACGGTAAGTAAAAAAAAAAAAACAATGCATTACTCATAACCGTGGACATTATTAAATATAAACTGGGTTAACATTCAGACCATGAGGAAAACTGATTCTGTTTCATATGAATTCTACCTCCAAGAAGTGTTACTTTTTAAAACTTGGAAAACAGAAGTCAGGTATAGGAGTGACACATTGTCTCTAACCCCAGAACTTGGGAGGCTGAGGCAGGAGGATCTCTGGGAGTACAAGGCCAATATGGGCTAAATAATGAGTTCAAGGCCAGCCTAAACTGCATAGTGAGATCCTGTCTCCAAAAAAAGGGTGAAAAGAAAAAAAAAAAAAAAAAAAAAAAAAAAAAAAAAAAAAAAAAAAAAAAAAAAAAAAAAAAAAAAAAAAAAAAAAAAAAATATATATATATATATATATATATATATATATATATACACACACACACACACATATATATATATATATATACATAACTTTATTTAACTTTTAACTGTGGGGAATATCTCAACAACAGGCAAGCATTTCCTCCATAGTCAAATTATGAAGAAGTCGTCTTAACTCCAATGAACTCATCTATATTTACAACCAGCAAAAACATTAAAATCCAAAAGGATTAATTTTGTTTCCCCTTAAAGCAGGGTTTTGTACTAAAAATTTTGCTAAATATATGCTGTGGCTTAGAATCACAGCCATATCTAACCTCACTCCATCTCCTCACAAATAGAGAAACAGACTTAAAGTGCCTTTCCCTGACATCCACCCCCCTTTTTTTTGAGACAGGGTCTCACTATGTTGTTTAGGCTGGCCTTGAACTCATGACCATCCTCTTGGTTCAGCCTCCCAAATACTGGGATTACAGAAGTGTGCCACCAAACACAGCTCCCTCATATATCTTTCTTACACGGGTTTTTTTTTTTTTTTTTTTTTTTGTCAAATTATAGTTGTTCTTTTTTATAGTAACAAAATTCAATTGCTGTTATCTACCTGACCCTCAACCAATAAGACACAAAAAAAAAACTAAAGAATTTCTTTTGTGAGATATCACACAGTCAAATACTATAGAGTTAAACATGGAAAAAACAAAAATAACAGTTTACTCACAGTAGTCCAGATGTGTTTTTTAATTCATTAATGCTCTTTTCTGGAACTTTACTGCCACTAAACCATTTTTTAGTTGCAGAAAAGAGAGATCGACTCAAACCTTTTCTTGATATTAGCTAAGAAAAAAAGATTAAATACGTTGACAACTGTGAAGGATTTAACAATTTTACATACAAAAGAAAACTTGAACTAAAAAGCTTTAATAATGAAGTTCATTTTAAAAAGTAATATGCTGATATATATCTTAGTAGAAATAAGTAAATATCTCCTAAAATTGAACAGAATTTCATCATTGATGAGTAATTTCAGCAGGATGTGGTAGCAAATGCCTATAATCCAGGAGGCTGAACAGGAAGACTGCCACGAGATCAAGGCCAGCATGGGCTACATTGTAAATTCAAGGCCAACATGCAAAACAAGACCCTCTCTCAGACAAAAAAAAAAAAAAAAAAAGAGTAAAGGCCAGTAAGATGGCTCAGTGGACTAAGGCCTGCTTTGGCAAGCACAGGGACCAGGGTTCAATCCCCAGTCCTACATGCTACACCAGTCCCACCCCCAGGGCGCAGTGAGACAGTGACTAAGCCAGGGCATGGTGGTGCACACTTGTAATCCCAGCGCTGGGCAGGCTGAAAACATGAGAATCACTACAAGTCTGAGCTATGTAGTGAGACCCTGTACCAAATACATAAATGAAAATAAAACAAAAAAAAAGTAATTTCAGTAAGCCCTAACACTGGTCTACTGTTAAAAACAAAAACTTCAAATACATTAAGTAACTTCCACTAATACATTCTTCAATTTACTCTTTAAATTTGAAAAATATTTTAAAAGTCTTACCTGATCATTTAATTGCCTAATTGTTTTCTCTATATGTGGCAAAAGACCACGAAATGTAAACTCTTGTATAAACTGTCGAATTCTATCATGATCAGTAAGTGTCAAACATGCACCATGAATTATTCCACTATTTGCTTTCTTTGTTTCAGGTAATGATGAAGCAGATTTTCCATGATCTGAGCCATCAATGCTGTTAGAAGACTCACTGGTTTGGTCTAGTTGAAGTGGATGAGTTCTAAAGTTATTTGGTAAGGCATCTACTGAAAAACAAATCTTTCTTTTACTTTCAGAATGCAAAAATAAACTGTAACAATACTACCATACCATTATGGAAAAAAAGAAAAATGCTAGAAGTCTACATATGTATCTTAGAAGTCTAAAATACAACATTAACTTTTTGCTTCTAAAATTAAAGAGTTCCAGTTAATACCTGATACTTGTAATAGAAATTTTAGAATTTAGGCAAATTAGGAAATAAAAGGATAATTTTAGAATAATATGAAAATTACTTTAAAATAGTACAACTCCTGTAATCTCAGCTCTTGGGAGACTGAGGCAGGAGGATTGTTGAGTTTGAGACCAGTCTGAGCTACAAAGTGAGCTTAAGGCCAGCCTGAGCTGCATAGTGAGACCCTGTCTCTAAAAGACAAAAAAAAAAAAAAAAAAAAAATAGTACAACTAACTCATAAGAAATTACAACATAAAATTTACAGTTATTGTCAAAACTAATTTATAGAATAGCTACAAAAACATGTTGGAAAACGATGCCCTGTATAATCTTCCCTTGCATTCTACAAATATTTTCAAATCTAACACATTAGTCTTACAAAATTTTAAATACCAAAATGAATTAAACTCAAATGACTCAGTAATATCTTAAGTTAACCCACTCTCATTATCTTTCTACAATGAAATTTTTCTCAGCCTTTATCTATTAAAGTTAGCATGCTTTGACAACAATATATATTTTTCTTTTTTTCTTTTTTTTAATGTCGGAACCAAGGATTGAATGCAGGCCCTTACGCTTGCCAGGGAAGCACTTATTCCACTGAGCCACCTCCCTGGCCCAACAATATGTATTTTTATTTTTATGTTTTTAACTCTACTCTTTTTATTAGTACATATTTGTCGCACATACTGATAACATTTATCATTGGGAATCTGTGCCTGTATCTAACATATACCAATTTTTCCCCATCCCCCTCCCATCTTCTATCCTTCATTACCTTTCAGAGAATAAGAGCAAGCGAGGGGGCAGGGAGAAGGGAAAAGGAAAACTAAACAAAGGGTTGAACAACATATATTTTTTTAATTAAGAGAACTTAGAAAGTATATCAAGACCTTTGACTTCGTTATCTAATCCATCCAATGAAAGCAAGTTGCTATCATAATTCTTATTTGCAGTACAAGGTCCATCTTCACATAATTCCTATCAAAATAAAATAAGAAATCATTAGCAATTACACTTAATCACCAAATCATCAGCAACTACAGTTGCTCTAACTATTGGCTTCATTTAGTTTCTGCAGTGATGCTCTTCTAGTCCTCTACATTCCTAACTTCTTTCATTTTATCTTATTCTACCCAAACTTACCTCCTATATTCTTAAATTCCTTTCCACAATCATTCACTACACTAATTCTTCTAAACTCAAATGATCTCTCTCAGTTGACCTGTCTATATGTAATACATATACACATATATAAGCACATATGTATGTACAGTCATATGGGCATATACATATGCCTGTAAGGCTTAAAGAATAACAGCAGGGCAGGTCGACTAAAGTCTCATAGGTCATGGACACAATGCCAAAAGGTTATTAGAGTGAATTCTGAATATAGCAAAGTATTTTTTAAAATATCTAATACAATGCTTATTTACATAAAAGTATTAAGTCAACAGAGAAAACAAACTAGACTGCTAAACTACTCCATAAGATCAGTAAATATAAGCTACTATTCTGAGTGTCACATTTTGAGGAAACTATATAAACTTAGAAGAAAGGAAATTGTCTAAGACCACCCTTGAGAAATACTTAAAGAAATCAGTATACATAACTTAGAATAATAAAGGAGTTATTCATCAGCATTTCACAATTGTCTTAATGGAGAACTAATATAATCCCCACAAAGAACCAATGTGTACAAAAGAAAACTTGGGGTTCATTCTCAAGATGTTCAGTAATAAAAAGCTAATTTTAGCTACTCAGCAGTGTCTATCAGGAAGTTTCCCCCACTGAGCCCAAGCTGGGCAGCTAAGACTGACTCAAAACAAAATATTTACCAAAGAGTTGGAGAGGAGTTTGGTATACATACAGCATGCGCCTACCATGTGTGACACCCTGGATTTGACACTCAGTATGACCCCAAAAGAAGACTCATCACTTAAGAAGAGAGCAAGTATCACTAGTAGATGAAGCTTTTCATGGGCTTAAAGGAAAATACTAAATCAGGGATTGGGTTTGATAACCTTCAAATTATTTTCCAACCCTCAGTTTTTTAGATTCTAAATTACAGAATCTCTGACACCTTTCTTTACTATTAAATTTTAGCACTTCACAAGCTGATATATATAGATATAGATATTTCCCTTTACAAACTTAAGATGGCAAAACTCTAAACTGAAATTTTCAGCATTACTTTTATTTTGAGTAGGGTCCTGAAATACCATTAAAAAAAGTTTCTTCATATCCAATTGGTTGTTTCTTCACAAGTTTTTTTTTTTCTCTCCCCCCCCACAACCAAGTATTAAACTCAGATGCTTGCACTTGCCAGGGAAGTACTTATTCCACTGAGCTAACTCCCCAATTGGCTGTTTCTTGATTAAAGAATTTTCCCTGACATAATCTTAAAGTCAACAATCATTCCACTATTCAAATAAGTAAAATATTAGGATAACACTGTCTAAATTATAAATTCTCTGGCCAGGCATGTGGTGCAGGCCTGTAATCCCAGCACTTGGGAGGCTGAGGCAGAAGGATTGTTGTGAGTTTGAGACCAGCCTGATACAAAGCCAGCTTAAGGCCAGCCTGAACTGCATAGTGAGACCCTGTCTCAAAAAGACAAAAATAAAAAAAATTGTAAATTCTATTTGACAGAAAAATATAGTGAAAAATTTTTAAACAATATATATTAGGTTGATGATTACAAAAGCTTTTCTATAATTACTATTTTTAAAAAGTATCACATACAAAAGTTTAGTTATGTTTCCATTTACTTATGCTGTGTATGTAAATAAAAAATAGCCAACTCTTGATTATCAAGCTAAGCAAAGGAACTTGACTATCAACAAGAGGTATAAGATTAATAAAGGAAATAATCTGAAATCGCCCTTTAAAAAGACTTAAAGAAATAAGTAGATTTAGCTTGGGAAAATAAAAAAGTTAAAACTGTACACCTACCCAACAAAACAACAATTAACATTAGTCTAGAATGCTAGATTAAGGAGGCAATAAGGAAGAAATAACACTTGTAAAATTAAGAACAAAGGAGGGCCAAGGAGATGGCTCAGTGGAATAAGCACTTCCCTGGCAAGTGGAAGGGCCTGAATTCAACCCCGGTTCCAAAAAAATAAAAAAAGGACAAAGGAAAACAAATAATGATGGGGGGAAAACACCCACTTAAAAAAGCATAAGCACGAAAGGTCGCTATAAGAACAGCATGTTGAAAGTGTAGGCAGGCAACCCCAGAGTAGATGGATAATAAAGAATTGACTATATGCATTCATAATGAATCAAACGGGCAACTGATAAAATATCCACAATAATTGTAATTTCCGTATTTTAAGAAAAGAGCAATTTAACACTATTACATACCTATAAAGACTTATATGTGGTTAAGAACAACTTTTGAAACACTAATGAAAAAGCTCACAGCTGACATTAAAATTAGCTAGACTGCACAATAAATATTAACATTTGTACTAGCTAAACCAAGACATAAAAACTGGAATACAATTCTTGAGGTTTGCTTCATTGTTGTTTTTTACATATACCTGGTTTTGAACACTATTTTTCTGGAGATACTGACTCCAAGGATCTGGTATCTGTTCATCTGATGCTCGATTTGACGTTCGAGAATTAATTTTAAGTAAATAGCAACCCTGAGATCCATATTTTTGTTTCATTTCTTCATAAATTGATTCAGCTCTAAAATTTAAAAAATGGAAAAAACCTTGTAGTAACCCGAAAGCAGATCTTAAGACAATATATCTTAATACCCAAAAAAGGCAAGAGAAAATAAGCTAAAAAAAATTAAAGTGAATATCACAAAATGCTGGGTATCACTTTAACCAGTTACCAAAGTGTGTTCCATGGAATAAATTCTACAAGATATTTCTAGTCCACTATTTAAACAGAAAATTCTGATGGTCAAACTAGTTTGGGGAAAGTAGAGAACACAAGTTTCTTTACAGCAAAGACCATTTCTGGGCCTTCCATGTGCTAACGTGCATTGTCAATTTCCAAAGAGCAGCTTTAAATGAATACATCAGTGATGGCCAATCTTTCAGAGCTTCCAATGATACCAAGAGCCCTCTGTGCACAGGTTCACCAGCACTAGCACACATTAGCACCAACAGCCCTTTACCTCCAATGTGAGAACCAGTCTTCCGGAAATAAAACTTTGGGAAATTCTTACACAACATTTATTGATAAAATACTAGAACAGAAAGTTACACTACCAAGACTTAAACAGGACACAGTTCACAGAAAAAAAAAAAAAAAAAAAAGCATCGATTATATAAAATGCACTATGACTTTCTTGCAAACATTAGAGGAGCTGAATCTATGAGTTATTTCTCAACTACAGCAAAAGGCACCCTGATTTCAAAACTTAAAGAAGCTAAACATCAGCCAGACATGGTGGTACATGCCTGTAATCCCAGCACGTGGGAGGCTGAAGCAGGAGGATCACCAAGATCTTGAGGCTATCGTGGGCTACATAACAAGACCCTATCTCAAAACAAAAGAGAAAAAGAAAAGGGAAAGCTAAATACCCTAGTTGGTAGACAAGACAAGACAAGACAGTCCAAAAAGTAAACAACCAAGCTACAGAACATGAAATTTTGGTCCATATGATTAACCTAGTTTTTAATTCTTTTCTTTAAGTCAATTAGCTATCGGGATCAGGGAGTTGGTTCAGTGGAATAAGCACTTCACTGGCAAGTGCAAAGGCCTGAGTTCAATCCCCAGTTTCACAAAAAAAAAAAAAAAAATCAGCTATCTAGTAGGAGACAGGCCTGGAAAATCTGAAAGTGTATTCAAATGCAAATGTTGACACTATACAAATAAAAAGTGCAACAACTGCCGGGGAGCTGGCTCGGTGGAATAAATGCTTCCCTGGCAAAAAGAAGGGCCTGAGTTCAATCCCCGGTTCCGCAAAGAAAAAAAAACAAAAACAGCTATGAAAAAGTGCAACAACAACTAAATCATATTACATCCTAAAGGTAAATTAATATAAATTATACTTCCTTGTTAGTGAAAAAAATTATAGAAAATGTATATACACATACAGATACAAGTACATATATAAACAAATTAAAGTACAATAAACTAAAATCTTACTCACTTTCCCAAGGTATTAAATGAACACAAGAACCACTAATCTACTACTTGAATCACTATTTAAATATACATATCACAATCATTCAATATACAAAAACTATACTCAACTGACAGAAACTAACTCTTAAAGACAAATTATTTCTATCTATTCAGTATGCTAAACAACAGGCTCCAGGTGTTTTAAAATCCTAAAGATGTACTAAGAATAATTCCCTGAAAAAGGCACTAGGAAACATCTGAGTATAGTTCAATGGTACATACAGCACGTTTAGCACGCACATGACCTGGGTTCAATCCCCACTCCCAAGGAATGAAAAAACAGGTGTGGTTTGTGTTCAAGATCTGGGCAAGAAAGGATTATAAAATTATATATCCTGTAAGAATATGTAAAATAACAAATGTTCATTTCCTATCACCTTGGTTTTTTGTTTTGCTTTTTTATGTATTTAGGACAAGGTCTACAGTCTCACTATACAGATTTGACTCATAGTGATCCTCCTGTTTTCAGCCTCACAAGAGCTGGGATTGCCGGGCATGGTGGCGCATGCCTGTAATTCCAGCACTCGGGAGGCTGAGGCAGGAGGATTGTTGTGAGTTCGAGACCAGCCTGAGCTACAAAGTGAGCTCGAGGCCAGCCTGAACTGCATAGTGAGACCCTGTCTCAAAAAGACAAAAAAAAAAAAAGAGCTGGGATTACAGGCCCATGCCTCAATCGCTGCCAGAGGGCAGCGAGGGCAGGACTGGGCCAGGAATTGATGGCACCCGAGCCTGCCTAAGCAGGTGCTTTAATCCACTGAGCTATATAGCCAGCCCTCTATCACCTTGTTTTGAAATTCTGCATCATCTTTGTTTTGGGGTTTAGTTTTCCCTTTGGGTTTGGGTTTTTTCTTCTTTTAAAATAAAATGTTGAGCCGAGCGTGGTGGCGCATGCCTATAATCCCAGAATTCAGGAGGCTGAGGCAGGAGGATTGTTGTGAGTTCAAGACCAGCTTGAACTACAAAGTGAGCTTAAGGCCAGCATGAACCCTGTCTCAAAAAGACAAAAAATAAAAAATAAAATAAAATGTTGAAGAGAAACATTAAAAGAGATGCAAAAATAAACCATATTCTAGATGACACTGATATTGGAATAATGTGATACAAAATAATCTGATCCACACCTTCAAACAATTACCAAAATAAATCCGGAACACATTAAGAAATAAAGTTGCTTCCAGTATATATTTTTCGAAAGCTTCTGAAGACAACGCCCTTGTGAATCCCCAAAGGATTGCTCCAAGTCACTAACAACAAATACTGAAGAGAACATACAAAATCTGTCTCTGAGAACTGTGACAAACACTAAGGCTAAAGACACTAAGTGACAGAGTTGGTGAAAAAGTACATCTAAGCAATGCCAGACAGTGAAAAGAATGAAAACTAGGCAAGAAAAGTAAAAAATGACAAATAATTTTATCAAGGAAGAAACAAGATCTACAAGTGTATAATGGCAGTGCTTTTATACAAATACTGTGTTATATATGGCTTATGTCTACACATTCATCCCCTCCAAGGCCTCATACATCACAGTGTGGGGATGTCCAGAGGTGGCTAATCAGAAGTGTGTGCTGCTGGGATCAAGGGTACAGAATAACTCTATCAGTCCACTGACTGGATAGGCATAATTCTGGGTGAGGATAGTGGAAAGGCTTCCTCACGGTGTGTTACCTGCCCTAAGCGCATGTTGCCTAGCTAGAATATACAGGACAGAGAGGACTGCTCTCACTGCTGCTGCTTTGTGCTTTGTGGCCTTCTACCTGCCAAGAACTGTTTCTTCTCTGCAATGTCTCTTTGCAGTGTCACCCTGCTTGGAGCCAGCCAACTATAAACTGAACCCTCAACAAACTAATAGTTAAAGAAACCTTTTCCTTGTTGAATTCCACTGAAAAGAAGTTTGGGTTAGCATATGAAATCTTAACATTAAATTACTGCTGAAATTTAACTCCGGAATATAGATAAAATTAAGTACTTCAGGAATAAGTTCACATTATAATCAACTTTTACTTTGTTAGATAAAAAAATAAATCTGAAGTTTTGAGATAGGGTCTTTTTGGGGGGTAACCAGGATTTAAACTCAGGACCTTGTGACTGCCAGGCCAGTGCTTGTGCCATTGAGCTACATCCCAAGGCATCCAAGGTTTTAACAAGTCATATCTAAATTACTGTTAAATTAGAAAAAAATCAAAAGTAAAAAGAAATACATCTTACCTCTGTTCATCTCCTGCACTCACATCATGCAGCAGTACATAATATTTAAGTGTATTTGGTATGAACCACTTGGGGTAGGAATAATCATTATTGTGCTGAATTCGATGCTGTTCTTGTGACAACTTTGAAAACTGTTCCATAGGTTCAGCTTCACTAGATGATGCTACTAACATACCTTGTAAAACATTTTATTAAGGTAATTATCATTTATCAATCATGAGAAATAACCCATTAAAATAAAATTTAAAGTGCTATTTTCTGAGCTAAAAAGAATTTCATAGGTTTTTACTATAAGCACAAAATATATTTTCCACATTAGCTATTGCCTCTCAACAATTCTGCCTTCATTTAACATTCTGAAACTAAAAAATTCTGTAATACAGTATTCAACTTTAAGGGAACTTAAAAGGATACATGCCAAATAGTGGTTCAGAAATTCATGATCTGATGCCGGCATCGACTGAAGAAAGGTTTCTCTGTAAGATTCAAACCATGGAGTAGTAGCTAAAAGTAACAACATATAAAAGTTGTAATTCCCTCAATAGAATGGCAACAGAAAAATTTCAATTCCATATTCAAAAAGAGTATGAAAACTAATTTCTAACAGTAAATAAGCATTTTCACTTATGCTTTTAAGATATATATGTATGACAGGAAACTCATTCCAGACCCCTCCTGTCTCTCAGGGGCTATTCTTATTCCCCATTCCCCTATTCCTATTCCTCATTCTTTCTCTTCAATAAATTTTCCAACTTTAAAAATACAAAATTTAAAAAGAGCTTTAGGTACAAGCCAGTGTGAAGGCACTGGACTCAATCTCACCACTCCCCAAAAAGGTATATATGACAGATTTTAAACCACTCATACAGATATAATCACAAAGAATATACATATATGCAAAAATGAAACTGAGCTTTTCCTAAGCATATCATAGGATGTTTCTGTAACTCATCAATTAATGCTTTAAATACAGTCTCCCAAGACTGTATGTGAATATAAACCTATGTGAACATAAACACTTTACAATTAAAGTTTTGTTTCCTTTTCACAAGAACACTTGTGGCTGGGGAGATAGCTCAGCGGAATAAGTGCTTCCCTGGCAAGCACAGGGCCTGAGTTCAATCCCTGGTTCTGCCATAAAAAAAAAAAAAAGAACATTCATTCAGTGTCTGGTGGAATGTTTTGGTTGTTACCACTTGGGTAAGAGGATGCCTACAAGCCTCTAGGGACATGCAAAACACCTCGCAAAGCACAAGACAGGACTGCACTCCACGAAGAATTACCTGGTTCAACTGGTTTATTTCACAAACTATAATCCCTGGAGATTGATGGTAACAATTCTTTTTAAGGGGAATTTTTGTGGATACTTAGTTAAACACAAATAGTCTGTTTTTACTTTTTTATATAAATGCTTATGTGATTCTTAGAATGTCAACTGTTTAATTCTATACATTTATGTTTTACATGAACTTAAACTTCATTTCACTAGGTATAAGTAGATCATCTAACTCATAGCTCTACTAAGAGAATACCTAATCCCAGCACTTGGGAGACTGAAGTAGAAGACTCACTGCAAGTTTAGGGGCCAGCCTGAACAACAGAACAAGACACTGTTGCCAAAAAAAAAAAAAAAAAAAAAAAAAAGTTAGCGAATAAACACTACATTCCTAGTTCTCTGGGCTGATAATGCTGAAAATACAGCAAACAAGTTTTGTTTTGTTTCCTACTTACAATACTAAATTAAGTGCCTGGAAGGGTTAAAGAAAAATGCCATGTATCTTGACCAAACAGCGTATTTAATCCTGGTGCCAAACACAAAATTTTTAAAATTTAAACAAATACCTTGAGCTGGCCAAACAGCTCAGTGGATTAAAGCACCTGTAAGGAGGCAGAAGGGCCAGGGGTTCAATCCCCAGGCCCACCTTGATGGGCCCTGGCCCAGCCCCGGGGGCACCATGAGACAGCAATTGAGACTGTGCATGGCAGTGAATGCCAGTAATCCCAGCTCTTGGGAGGCTGTAAACAGGTATATCACTACAAGTCTGATCTAGTAGTGAAACCCTGAACACACTGTAGACTCTTACCTAAAATATAAAACAAAAAAAGCCCAAATGCCTTGCCTTACTAGAATGATCTATGCATTATAATTGGATTAAGAGGCCTACTCTTGCAACAATTTTGTGTTCACTGCTGTAAGAGAACACTATTGCCAGTAACACTATAATGTATATGAAAAATTGCAAAAACCGGAGCATGAGTAATAGTGGTTAGTATCTGTTACAAGAGGAAACCAATTTTCTCACCAACCACTAACATATCCCACCATCACACACACAAATCAATTAAGCATCTGGCTAGCAAATTAACATAAACTTTCATTTAGAAGTAATGGTAATAGAAGAGATAAGTTTTTTGGTTAAGAATGTATGTACAAGGCAGCGGAGACAGTTTAGTAGTCTAAGTGCCTGTCTAAGCAAGCACAAGTACCTGGGTCCAATCCCCAGTACTGAACGCCATACTGGCCCCTGCCCCAGGCACCCTGAGCCAGCCACCAAGACAAGGCATGGTGGCACACACCTGTTACGCCTATAATCCCAGTGCTGGAGAGACTGAAACAAAAGGATCACTATGAGTCCAAGCTGCATAGTAAGACTCTGTACCAAATGCATAACAATAGAAAAAAAAATGTATCTACAGATATGGAGAAATGACTAGTAGTGAGAAATCTGGTAGTGAGACCCTGAACACACTGTAGCCTCTTCCCTAAAATACAAAAAAAAAAAAAAAAAGCCGGGCATGGTGGCGCAGCCCTGTTATACCAGCACTCGGGAGGCTAAGGCAGGAGGATTGTTTGAGTTCGACACCAGTCTGAGCTACAAAGTGAGCTTAATTAAGGCCAGCCTGAACTGCATAATGAGACCCTGTCTCAAAAAGACTAAATAAATAAATAAATACAAAAAAAAAAAAAAAAATGCCTTGCCTTACTAGAATAATCCATGCATTGTAATTGGATTAGAAGGCCTACTCTTGTAACAATTATGTAGCTATTATGATCATTTTGCTATTATCTTTTTACTTCACTGCTTCTAAATTTATCAAACAAAATATGGGTAGTCATATGAGAAGGGTTAATATTGTAGGAATTGTGAGCTTTGAATAAATGAAGTAAATCTTCCAAAACAGCTATTTTTTTGTAACATTCTTTTTCTTTTTTTTTTTTTTGTGGTACTGGGGATTGAACTCAGGACCCTGCATGTAACATTACTTCTAATAACAAAATACTAGAAAACTCTCATCAAGAGGAGACCAGGGCCAGGCAAGATAGCTAATCGGTCTAAAGTGCCTCCTTAGGCAAGCTTAGGCAAACGTGCAGGGACCTTAATTCAATCCCTGGCACCACATGCCACGACAGCCCTACCCTCAGGGTGGGCTGAGCCAGCCACCAAAAAAAAAAAAAAAAAAAA
>PVKA01011808.1:0-59692 GCA_004027165.1 Ctenomys sociabilis | reverse complement strand
AATTAAATATTTCAATCTTCATGTATTCTGGGTTGATTTGTTAATTGGTTGAAAATTTATCATTGTTTTAGAATTCAGGTCATGCTGACTTTGTAAAATAAGTTAGGAATGTGTTTTCTGTTTCTTAGATTATAGAATTTATTTTTTTCATATATATATATATATATATATATATATATATATATATATATATATATTTTTTTTTTTTTAATAAAACAGTCCAACACAGATCAGCAGTCCACAATAGAAGCAGGTTATCCACAGAAGTTGTTGACTTGAGCCATTCACAGCTTAGTATATTAATATGACTTTATATACCTCCATTTTTATACTTTTCTGCTGGATGGTTAAGACTGAATTAAAGCAAGACCTATATAACAAAAAATGTAACTTTTGTATCTGATAAGGTCAGTCAGGTACCCTCAGAGTTTATCCTGTAACCCTGTACTGCACTTTGTAGATCCCTTGTCAGTGTCAGCCATGCAGATGAGTCTCAGGCCATTGCTGATTTTTTTTTTTTTTTTTTTTTTGGGTAATGTTTGATAGAATTCATCAATAAAAACATCTCTGATCTGTGTCATTTTTTGTTGACCTTTAAACTAGGAATTATGTTCATTTTCTTTGTTTTGATGTTTTTGAGACATTTCACTAGATTAGTCTGGCTGTTTTTTTGTTTGTTTGTTTTTGGTATTTTAGGGAAGGTATACAGTGTTCAGTCTCAGTACTATTTGACCTCTAGTCATCTGCCTGTTTACAGCCTCCCAAGAGCTGGGATTACAGACGTGTGCCACCACGCCCAGACTTCATCACCAGCTTAGCAGGCCCAGGGTGGGGCCTGCCTGGCATGTGGTGTCAGGGATCAAACCCTGGTCCCTGTGCTTACCTATGCAAGCACTTAGTCAGCTGAGCTATCTTATAGGCTCCAGCTTCTTTTTTTAATGTGCTCTGATAAGGAGCCCCAGTGCCCACTTCTGTCTACTTGAGGTTGGCTATTTTGATTTCATCATACTTGGTGGTCTTGATACCTAGGCTTTCTGGTGAATTCAAGTTATAGATTCAAGTTGTGGTTCTTGCCTTTTCCTGTTAGAATGGGAGTAAGGTTGCTTTCTGGCTTTTTACAGCCTAAGGAGAAAAGAAAAGGTATTAACTTTAGAATATAATTGTAACCAACTGAATTTCTTACTTGGAAATAGAAATATCTACAAGTATTTTTATTTAGTCTATAATTGTAGTTTTTTTCTTTCCCTCACCTAGAAATAAAAAAAAAATTAGGAAGAAAGAATGATAAGATCCAAACATTATACTAACCCTAGCCATGGCTCAGGTGAGCCTCTCCTGCCCATTTTATCCCTCACCAGTCTTAGGCAGCAGTGGGCTGCTTCAAATTTCTTATTTTAGCATCTGTTGCTTCTGCCATCTGGGCCCATGCCTAGGTAAATAAGCTCAATGAAGTGGTAGCAATAGATTTTTCTTGTCTTTATGTTAAGTGACTTGATCCAGGTAAAACTTAACTTGACTAGGGAAAGGTTATTATTTGTGGTATATGAGGTTGATCTCAGGACCTCGTGCATATAGGTGTCTACTGCTGAACTATACTTACTGTATTGGGAGGAAAGGATCTTTTCTTCCATCTCTCCCTTCTCCTCCCCCTTCCCTTCCCCTTCCCCTCCCTTCCCCTTCCTTCCCCTTCCCCTTCCCTTCCCCTCCCCCTCCCCTCCCATCCCCTTCCCTTCCCAGACAGGATCTCCCTATGCAGCTCAGGCTTGCCTTGAGCTCACTTGGTAGCCCAGACTGGTTTCAGACTTGGGACAGTAATTGTCCTTAGCCTACCCTCCTGAATGCTAGGATTACAGGTACTGTGATGTCTGGCTTGGGAGGATAGCATTTAGAAAAAAATTTTGCTTGTAACAATTATTGAATCTTCCTTGCTGTTTTTAACATGAAAATAATGTGCAAGTAGAAGTTTGTTAATTTAGGAAGCCTACTCCAGGCATTGGTAATAGTAGTTAGCTATTCTGGGAAGGAGAACTTGCTGGCTGGGAAGTGGAGCTTGAGGGAGGAGACTTATTTTTACCATATATTCCTTTGGATCAGTGGATTTTGCATGTAGCATTTTTTAGCCTATTCAAAATATATGAAGTTTATGAGAATTACCTTGTAAATTGCTCATTTTTTCCGCATCAGCTTCCCAAAAGTGGTTTGTAGGCTTAGTTGAGAGTATAAGAGAAGAAAGGAGGAGTTGTTTGGAGATAGAAGAAAAAGGGAGGCAATTTCCTTTATTTGACAAGGAATCTAAGGCAGTGAGTGAATTCTTTTTTTTTCTTTGTGGAACTGGGGATTGAACTGCAGTGAGTGAATTCTTAGTGCATGGCAACTTCTCTGTTGCAGATTTGAGTTTTATAAATTGTCAAACTAAGAATTTTTGCTAGATGATAAATTGTGAATTTGTTTTGTTGGACAACATTGTTAAGATGTTTCTTCTTCTGAGCCTATCTTCAGAAATGATGGGGGCTCACCAGATAGCTCAGTGGGTTGAAGTGCCTGTGAGCAGGTGCAGGGGCCAGGGGTTCGGTCCTGGGTTGCCCTGCTGGCCCTGCCCCTGGGCATGCTGAGAGGGTAATTGAGACTGGGCTTGGTGGGCCAAGCCTGTAATCCCAGTAGGCTTTGGAATTGTAAACAGGTGGATCTCTGAGTCCCATTTAGTAGTAAAACCCTGAACACTCTATAGACCCTTCCCTAAAATAAAACAAAAGAAAAAAACGAAATGGTAGAAGGGCTCAAGACTTTATTTTTTCATTGCATTTCCATTTTAATTTCCATTTTTGTTCTTGGAGCAAGTTCAGTAAGCAATTGCTGGTGCTCTTGATATATAATTTTGCAGCAGTTTTAGGCCAGTCAGTTTTATTAACCATTTTCCCGCATCTGATATTAGAAGATATAGTTGAATGGGTTATAAATAATAAGATTCTTTGAATAATAGTGTTTTTATCTCTTTTATATTTTCACTCTAATTACTTTTCAATTTAAAAACCACTAAGGAAGCAGGGCTGCCTTATATTGTTTAGCACAGAGTAGAAAAAAGGGTTGGGGAGATGGCTCAGTGGTATAAGTCCCTATCTGGCAAGTGTAAGGTCCTGAGTTCAATACCTAGTTAAAAAAAAAAGAAAAATTACTTTTTTTCTCCCAGGTACAATCCTGCTCTAAACCTGGAAACATCAGTTTCTGAAAAAGGTGCTATGTTTTTTAAAGGTATTGAGTGTTATTTCAGACTCTCAGTGCGAGTGCTTTTGATGTTTGTTGCTACTGGTTTGGTCATTGTTTCGGGGCCTTTCTGTGGACATATATTATTTTCCTTTGAATTTATTTATTTTTAGTACAGGGCCTATAGGGTCTACAGGGTCTCACTACACAGATCAGACTCTCACAATGATCCTGTTTTCAGCCTCCCAAGCGCTGAGATATTACAGACATGTGCCACCACACCCAGTCTCAACTGTTGTCTCAGCATATCTGGGGGGCAGGGTTGGCACAGCACACTGGAGATGGAACCCAGTCCCTACATTTGTCTAACCAGGCACTTTAATCCGCTGAGCTATCTGGCCTGCCCTGTATTTTTACTTTTGAGACAGCATCTTGCTGAATTGCCCAGTCCAGACTCTACTTTGGTATAACAATTCTGGGATTGCAGGTGTGTGTTGTCCTTATGTATAAGCCCAGGCTGGCTTTCAACTGGTGATGATCCTCCTGCCTATATAGGAGAAGGATATAGGCATGACCCACTATACCTGGCTGCTTCTTTTTTTTTTTTTTGTGGAACTGGAGATTGACCTCAGGCCCTTGCTCTTGGCCAGGTAAGCACTTATCTACTGAGCTATCTCCCCAGCCCCTCCTGGCTTCTTATTATTTGTTCTTGTTTTTTTTTTTTTTTTTTTTTTTTTTTAAGAAACAGTATCTTTCTAGTAATAGTTGGTTATCCCATCATATGTGACTTTTCTAGGCAAAGCAGAGAAAAGACATATTGCTCTCAGATACAAATACACAAATAGTTATGTTACTATTTCATTCCAATGAACATCTAACATGTTTAATTTCAGTCATAAATGGTTGGCAAATTTGTGTCACTTAAATTTTTCTGTACCTTTTGTGCTTAAGTAGTTCTTTGTGAGGTCGAGAGAATGCTTTTTCTTTAGCATTCCAGGAAGTGTTTGAAGTTTGTGGTTCTCAAAGTATGGTCCCCTGAATCAGCTTTCTCAGATCCAAGGGGAGCTTATTTGAAGTGTCACTGTTAGGCCCTGAAAGAATCAGAAACTCTGGGGATCTGGCCTAATAGTTTGTTTGAATGAACCAACATTGATGACTTGGATTCACAGGCCAAGACTGAGAAACCAGCACCCAGGTGACACTGCCAGTCAGTAGTCCCAGGAAGGATGTTAAATAGGTGCTGCAGGTTCCTTTGTTCTGCCGCGTTCCTTTATGGAACGTTGCAACCAACCTAACTAGGCACCAGAGGGCGGTGTTGGCATGAGTCTGACTGGAAGAGATCCCCCTTATTACCACGTTCCTCCTAAGAAACTATGGTGTTCTGGACTAGGGAGATAGCTCAGTGGAGTAAGTCCTGAATTTGATCCCTGGTACCACCAGGAAAAAAAAAAAAAATAATTAAAAAAAAAGGAAACTACACAGTTTTCATGAGAATGTACCTTTCTTAATTTACTATTTCATAGATGCTTTTTATGGTAACAGCTAAAGATTCATGCATGTAATTCACAAAGAATTATTAGAGGGCCAGCAAGAGAGTTCGGCAGACTAAGTGTTTGCTTAGGCAACCAAAAGGACTGGGGTTTTATCTCCAGCACCACATGGCCTATGGGCCATCAGGTCCCCCCACGGCCACCCCTGCTACTGAGCTGGCCAGCTACCAACTCTGGGTGTGGTGGCACATGCCTGTAATCACAGTGTTCAGGAGGCTGAAACTAGAGGGATCACTACGAGTTTGAGCTGTGTAGTGAGACCCTATGCCAAATACATAAAAAAGAATTATTAGATATATCAATACTATGTTTAGTAATGTAAATGAGTCTTATTTTGGTGAGGAGCATGAACTCGAAGGATTCTCTTCTGGTTCTCATGAGTTTGTAGTTTTCCACTTTCCTAAATAGCTGTTTCATCTCTTCTTTGTTTGGACTTCACGTGCTTGTCTTCAGTTCTTATTGTCAGCTGGAGATTCAGTGTATGCAGTCATGAGACAGCTTCTGTGGGAGACTCTTCCAGGTCTTTGTCTTGGTCCAGAAAACCAATATTTGTAATCCCGAAGTTATGTTATTGGAATCCCATCAAGTTGATTCCAATCTATTACTTTCCATGCAACCCACGGTGAAAATGATGGCACTAAATTATATTTTTAATCATTGGGGAGTGGAGGGGCTCTAGGTCCAGCCAGGAAGATGGCTTTCCAGAACCAAGAGCACAACTCAGGGCCTCACCCAGTTTTATTCAGTGGAGGAGTGGCTTCAGGAGGATTGACTGAGAATTGTGGGAAGTAGGTGACTACTATGAGCTGAGCTAGGTGGGTGGCCTAAATTTACCTCTGTCATATGCAGAGAGGATATGCAGAGAGAGTAATCTGCATTATATAGTATTAATGTTTTGGGAAGTCTGGTGCTTCAGCTTTGATGTAGTCTTTTAGGCCCCAGGAAGTCATAGCCTCTATCTGGAGGCTCCATCCTAGCACTACCATCCTGTCTCCACCCGGCTCACAGTAAGGAGCAGTAGGTTTACCAGGGAAACATGCATGCCACCTTTAAAAACTATCACCAGCACCTCAGCTAGACCAATACACATTGCTTAAGGCCAATTGAAGGATAAACAGAAGTCCTAGCCAGCTCTGTACATAACAATACGAGGAAATAGGGTCCAGCTCAGTCAAAATGGAGACAGTCTCTTCTTTAAAGGAGAGCTGCTCGGGGGGTCCTCTACAAGCTTCCACATAGTCCCCCACACATAAGCCTTCTGAGCTTCTTCCCCGTGTGCTTGGAATGAGCTGCCCATGTCCTGCATGCCCCTACTGCTCGGGGCAGCACTGTGCCACTTGTTGCTTCTATCTTCTGTATCATCAGTTCATTTCATTCATCCAGGTTGCTTATCATCATCAAACATGCCATAATTTTAGCCGGCTGTTGTTGCGTGTGCATATAATGCCAGCACTCTAGAAGTTGAGGCAGGAAGGTCATAGCAGGTTTCAGGCTGGGATTCAGAAAACATCAACCAAAGCCAAAGCCCAAAATAAAAATATTTTTTTCACCATAAAAAAAAAAAAATGCTATGTGAATTCCACATCTCTGATTTATTTTACTCTGCCCTTTATTTGAAAGAGATGCATCTAATCTGTGTCTTCAGCTTCTTTCCCCACTCACTCTGGAACCCACTTTCAATAAACATGAACACCTGCCACCAAAGCTGCTCTGAGGCATGAAAAGGATGAATCCAGGATTATTTGTGGTTTTTGGTCTGAGAAAGTTTTTTTTGTCTGAGAAACTAAAAAGAATCTATATCCCCTGAGATGATGAAGAATGTAGCAGTAAGATTTGAGTGGAACATAAAATATTTTGGACTGGGATATATTCAGTATGATGTCTGTTAGATACCCAGTTGGAGAAAATGAACAGGTAGCCAGATAAGAGAGTTCAGAGAAGAATTAATTCCGAGTTGAAGCTACAGATCATGTCATTTATAGCTTTTGCTAATGGTGCCATTGTGTTATACTTTAGAGTTAGGTTTAGCTGGCTGTTGTGGCACATGCCTGTAATCCCATCTGCTGGGAGATGGAGCCGGGATCACAAGTACAAAGGCAGATTGGGCAAGGAGCAGAGCTTGTCTCAAAATGAAAATAAAGCCAGGTACGGTCATTAGTACATATGTGTAATTTCAGACAAGGAGTCTGAGATAGGAGGATCTGTATAATGAGACAATTTTGAAGCTGTCCTAGGCTACATAGTGAATTCAGTACCAACCTGAACTACATAGTGAGATGATCTCGCAAAAAAAGGGCTAGGTTGTAGCTTGGTGGTATAGCACCCCTGGGTTCAATTCCTGTCAGCATACGCGCACCTGCAGACAGACAGACAGACAGACACACGCACGTGCGCGCGCACGCACACACACACACACACACACACAAGTTTAGAGGTAATCTTCCAATCTTCCAAGAATGTCTTCTGACTTATTTCCCTTCCTTTCACTACTACTCTCCATACCCATTTCATCTGCTTGGTAAGTGCCTTTCTTCTCTGACTTTCCTCTGTCATGGAACTTGTAAGGTTTGTAATGAAGTTGTTAATTGTCTCTTACTGAAGCTTCTCTCCTTTACTTTTATATTCTGTACAGAATGACTTTTTTGAGACAGGGTTTCCCTATGCAGTTCAGGGTGGCCTTGAACTCACTCTGTAGCTCAGGCTCCTCTTGAACTTGGAGTAATCTTCCTGCCTCTGCCTCCAGAGTATTGGGATTATAGGTGTACACCAGCATGCCTGGCTATAATGACATCTCCCCTACTCCCCCAACCAGGGATTGAACTCAGGCCCTGCTTGCCAGGGAAGCGCTTATTCCACTGAGCCATCTCCCTGGCCCCAACATTTTCTTTTCTTTTCTTTTCTTTTCTCCCCCCCCTCTCTTTCCTGGCTGAACTGGGGATTGAACTCAGGCCCCAGCATTCCACTGAGCCATCTCCCCAGCCCTCAGAATGACATCTTTAATGAAAGCAAAAAGGGGCAGGAATGTTGGTCACTTGCCTAGGTGGTCCAGGGTCCTGGTTTGGATCCCCCACCCAGCACTTTCAGTAACATTTAGCAAAAGCAGAAAGGCACCGACAAGTGAGTAATTTTACCAGCAGCCTTAAGAAAGAAACCAAAGATTAGAATAGAAAACAGTGAAGCAAGTGGCAGGAGAGCACCCACAGAGAAGCACTCGGAGCTGATTCAGTCTGCGGAAAACTAGGGTCAGTGGATGTAAAGATAACATTGATTTTGGTGTGTGGTAGATGTGAGTTATTGCTTATTAAATGTAATTGAAAGAAAAATGAGGGCCGGCCTGACAGCTCAATGGACTAAAGCTCTTGCTTAGGCAGAGGCCAGTGGCTGGGATTCAAACCTTGGCAGTGTGCTGGCCCTGCCCTTGGGGTGTGCAGAGTCTGTCATTGAGACTGGGCGTGGTAGCGTGTGCCTTAATCCCAGGCCTTGGGAGGCTGAAAACAGAATTATGAGTCCCATCTAAGTAATGAGTCCCTGGAGACCCTGTCTTAAATACAGAAAAAGAAACAAAAGAAAAAGAAATTGAATAATTTTGCATATCGTCATTAAGCTGAACTGAAATCATTTTGTTGACACTTAGCTTATGTTAATGTGCTATGTTATGTTAAACTGCTAATAAGCAGTTTTGTCTAGAAACTAAAGGGGGTAGGCATTTTTTTAGGTAGACATAAGTGTCTTATCCTAAACCCTCTTAGTTATATCATTAGCCAGATTTTGGGAAGTTTATAAGCTTAAAAAATAAAGAACCATTGTGGCAGTTTTTTAAAAAAGTTTTTTTTCTGACTTCATTTTTAGATTAGCTGTTCATCTCCACATGGTGTCCTAGATCCAATTGGCCTTGGATACCAAAGGATAACTGTACATTCTTTAATTCTTTTTGGAAATTGAAAGAATAAAATAGTAGTAACAATTATAATAGCATGCTGGCATAAGAGAAAAGCAGGAATTTAAGAATCATTTAATTTTCAGGTACCCCCCCTTTTTTTTTCCTTATGTATTTAGGACAGGATCTACAGGGTCTCACTACACAGGTCGGCCCGGTAGTGATCCTCCTGTTTTCAGCCCCCCAAGTGCTGGGATTACAGGTGTGCACCATCACACCTGTGTTTCAGGTTCTTTTTTGAAAAAGATTGTATGTACGTGTCTATAGCACATAATTACATTCATTGTTGTGAGTTGGTGTATGTACACAATGCCTCCCAATTCTTTGTTTCTTTTCTAGTTTTTACTTAATATTTTTTTTCCAGTTACTGGGGATCAAACTTGGGATCTTACACTTGCCAGGCTGGTGCTTATGCCACTGAGCTACCTCCCTGGCTCTTAGTTTTTATTTTTTTGAGACAGGATTTCACTGTGTAATTCAGGCTAGGCTTGAATTTACTATGTAGCCCAGCTTGAGCTTAAGCATGTAGTGATCCTCCTGCCTCATTCTCCTGAGTTCTGGAATTATAGGCATGCACCACAATGCCTGACTTCTATTATCTTTTATTTTTCTCTTTAATTTATTTATGCTTTGGGTTTCTTATGTAAGAGAAAACCATGGAGTATTTAAACTTAAGTTTCTGGTTCTCTCTAAGAACTACTTAGTACAAAGATGCCAAAGAAGTAACATATATTACAATTTTGGAGGGGAATCAAACTCAGAACCTCGCACTTTGTAGGAAGGAGCAGTACTGCTGAGCTCTTTCCCAGGCTCAAATATTATAATTTGTGATAAGTTGTTATTATCCTGAAAAGTAGGTTTGGTTGGAAATACTTTCTTTGATGATAGCACCTATTATTTTTCTAAATTAGGTCATACACCTGTAAATCAGTTTTTCTTGCTAGCATAAGATAGGATATAGCAATTTTATTTGTATTGATTTTGAAGACATCATAGTAAAAAGCATTCAAATACCTAAATTCAGTATTTGGCAAAGGAAGCTTTAGTATGGCAAAGTTGATATTTTGAGTTATATATTAAGAGTGTGGGGACTGGGAAGATGGCTCAGTAGGATAAGTACTTGAGTTCAATCCCCAGTGTATAATGTTTTCAAAATTTATTGTTCTATTAGATGATATCTCCATTATGAATTCCTTCAATCTTGATGAAAACCAAGAATTAGAAACCATCTGATTGGGGCTGGGAGATAGCTCAGCGGTCTAAGCACCTTCCTGGCAAGTGTAAGGACCCAAGTTTGATCTGTGGTACCACATGCTGTGCTGTCCACAGAACCCCAGTTGTGATACACTGGCCACTGAAAGCAGGTGTAGTGGTGTGTGCCTGTAATCCCAGTACTGGGGAGGCTGAGCCAGGAGGAGGATCACCAAATGTATGAGTTGTGTAGCGGTATCTTGTAGGAGAAAAAAAAAGAAAAAGATGAAGAAACCGTCTGACTTAAGAATTTGTTAGCCATTAGATAATTCACTTTCTTTAGGCTTTCCTTTTGCTTTATGGATATCTTTCTGAGGGAAATGTGTTTCTTTTTATGTGCGAAATAGTTCTGATAATTGTACTGTTGTTCTGCTGGCCTTCTTTTTTGTATCATGGATTTTGTATTGAATTCATGACCTTGTGCTTACCAAGCAGTCACTTATACTACGGGGCTATCTCCCTGGCAAAGAGATCAATTTATTTATTTATTTTTTTGTACCAGGGATTGAACACAGGACCTTGAGCTTGCCAGGCAGGCACTTAAGCCACTGAGATATTTTGCCTACATATATTTCTTTCTTTTTTTTTTTTTTTTTTTTGTTTGGGTGGAACTGGGGATTGAATTCAGGCCCTCAAGCGCTTATTCCACTGAACCATCTCCTGGGCCCCATGTGTTTCTTTTAAAGAACCCTCCTACTT
The DNA here is from genome assembly GCA_004027165.1 of Ctenomys sociabilis. NCBI lineage: Eukaryota > Metazoa > Chordata > Mammalia > Rodentia > Ctenomyidae > Ctenomys > Ctenomys sociabilis. The sequence goes on along the minus strand of PVKA01011808.1, from coordinate 49,054 downwards.
GTTGTTGCCTTCCATGGCAGTTAGCCTCTTTGAATGTGATGCCCGTCACTCCACTTGTTTGGAAATACTGTGTTCCTGAGCTACCCTTTGATATGTGGGTGTTTTCTACACTCACCTCCCTTATGTATTCAACAGTGCTTCCAGGTGGATACACCAGTGGATGATCCTATTGGTGTTAGATCCTTGGTGGAGTGGCCTGCTTCTGTGTCCATTGCCAACTGGGAGTTGGCACAGGCTAGCTGAGTGAGATGAAGTGGGTGAGCCAGCCAGGCTGAAGCTTCTAGTGTGTGTGTGGGGGTGGGGTGGGGTGGGGGTGGGGCTCACCACTCCTGCTGGATTCGACAGGCTGTGGTTTCTCCTTGCGGGGGGGGGGGGGGGTGTCGGGTCTCTGTGGCTTTTGACTTTCCTAGATAATTCTCGTGATTTCTGGTACAATGAAGGCTGCCTTTGACTTCTAGATCTTTTATTTTTCCCACTTTTTCTTTTTAGTAGGGTTATAGTGATGTGCTCTACCTTGAGCTAGCCGCATGCTCAGCCTTGCTACTGTATTATTGTTATTTTTAATTTGCTGTTTTTAAATACACTTGTGAATAGTATGTTACAGCTGATACTTGTAGGTTGCCTTTATTCATGTTAAATTTTTTTTTTTGGCGGAACCAGGGATTGAACTCAGGCCCTTGCGCTTGCAGGGAAGCACTTATTCCACTGAGCCATCTCCCCGGCCATGTTAAATTTTTAATGCTTTAAGATGCTCAGTTAAAATAGGACATTGTGAAACCTTTCCTTTTTAGTAATTCCCAGTGTGTTTGGTTTAGTCTTTCATGGTTTTTTTAAAAAAAATTATTTTAAACCATGCCACAATAAACAACCTACTTACATTCATCTTTGTGTACTTTTATATCTCATTATGGATTGAGTACCAAAAAGATTGTTGAGTTAAATGGACATTTCACAGTTTAATAGGTTGCCAGACTATCAAATACAGTTGTCCCAGTTTCAACTTCTCCTATTGGCATATGAGATTACCTGTTTTCCTACACAGTTGCCAACACAGGCTATTACCAAATTACAAGAGGATTCTATCACTTTTACGGCAAGAATATGATATCAATTTTTGTTATTTCCATTTTCGTATAATTACATTTTAAAATGAAACAGATTTGTAAAAAATTGTGCATTCTTTCCTGAGCCAAGAAGACAAAATCTCAAAAAGCTTATTGTGTGAGGGTAAAAAGGCATTTGATTATGACAAATGTAGGATGGAACATTTCTGCTTCTGTGCATAACTAGTTTGTGAAGATTTAGCAGGTTATGTGTTGAACAGTGAATATTTAGTGAAAGTGTATTATTCTTTACTCCTTTTTTCCTTTTTCAATGTTTTATTTATTTACTTGGTCTTGCTACACAGATCAGACTACGTGATCCTCCTGTCTCAGCCTCCCTAGTGCTGGGATTACAGGTGTGCACCATTATGCCCAGTTTCTGTGGCTGGCGTGGCTTACCCTGGGTTCTGGGGCCAGCATGGAATATAGTACCAGGAATTGAACTTGTCCTTGAACTTGTCAGGGAGGTGCTCAGACTGCCGAGCTATCTGCCTAGCTCCTATCCTTTTAAATTTTTATTTTACTGTTATGTCTTCTCTTTTTTTTTTTTTTTTTTTTTTCTGGAACCGGGGATTGAATTCAGGCCCTTGCACTTGCCAGGGAAGCGCTTATTCCACTGAGCTATCTCCCCGGCTTATTGTTACATTTTCAATATACATAATGAGAAATTTGTGCCTGTGTGTCCCACCATGCTCAGCTGTTTTCCTTCTATTCTTTTACTCCTTCATGTCCCTATTCTTGCCCTGAACTGATATTTTCTATGTGGTCCACCATGTTCTTTTTCTTTTCTTTCTTTTTTTTTCCCCCAGTACAGATATCAAATTCACAACCTTGTGCTTGCCAGGCAGGCACTGTGCTACTGAGGTATATCTCCAGCCCCACTGTGTTTTTTTTTTTTCTTCCTTATGAATTTAGGACAGGGTCTACGGGTTGTATGGGGTCATACTGCATAGATTGGACTCATAGTGATTCTCCTGTTTTTAGCCTCACAAGCACTGGGATTACAGGTGTGTGTCACCTCGCTTAGTGTCAATTGCCTTCTCATTGAGACCTTGGGGTGGGGCCAGCATTGTGTGCCAGGGATAGAACCCTGGCCACTTCACTCTGCCAAAGCAGACATGTTAGTCTGCTGAGTCACTGTGTTCTTTTTTTGAGTTGTGACCATATATTTTGCTTTCACTGTGTTCTTTTAAATTGTTCTCTTTACTTGCTCCTCTGAGATAGGAGCCTTGGATTTGTGGGGTCCAAGAATTAGCATTTGTCTGTATCTTTCAAAGTAAAATTTTACATTGAATATTTAGTAATGAGTTTTGGTTTTTCATTTTTCATATGAAAAATGTCTCTGCGGATCTTGAAAATGATTTTTAGGAAATTCTTGATCACTAAGCTCTTTAGTACTAGTAGATAGATTGCTGAAATGTTGAAATTCCTGAAATGGTCAGAAATTTTCACATAGAGTTATGCTTCTCTGAATTCATCTGTATGTTTAATATGGTTACAAATATAGTCTCATTTAGATTTTTTTTGTATAAATCAGTAACTGATTCTGAAGTTTATATGTACAAGCAAATTAAACTACTTATATTTGGCTTATTATATATAGTAATCAAGATATGGTATTTGTAAAGTGAATAGACTTCTATGTCAATGGAAAAGAATAAAATATAGGGCTGGCAAGATAGCTCAGTGGTCTAAAGCGCCTCTCAGGGACCGCAGTTCGATCCCCAGCATCACATGCCATGCCAGCCCCGCCCCCCAGGGCGGGCTGAGCTGACACCCCCCTCCCCCCCCGCAAAAAAGAATCCGTGATGTGTAGGGAGACACTGTGATAAATAAAATGAATTTAAAAAAAAAGAATAAAATATAGAAAGCCCAGAAATAGATTTGTATATAATTTGGTCAGTTGATTTTCCACAGAGTTGCACATTTGCCCAGCCATTCAATAGAAGAATAGCCTTTTCAACAAAGGATGCTGAACAATTAGGGATCTGTGCATACAAATCTCGACCCACATATTATCCCACATGCAAAATTTAACCCCAAATGTATCATAGACCTCAGTATGAAACCTAAATATGAAAACTGTAAAACTTTTTTAAGGAAAAACATGGAGAAATCCTGTGACAGTGGGTTATGCAAGAATTTCTTCAAGACATCATGAGAAGATCTCTGAAAAAATGATGGGTTGGACTTCACCAAACTTTAAAATTTCTGCTCTTTGAATTTTTTATTTATTTGGTACAGAATCTTGCTCTGTGGCTTGGACTAGTAACTTCCTATCTCATTCTCCCCAGCCCTGGGATGACAGGTGTGCACCACCAGACCCAGTTTTGGTGGGTGGTATGGTACATCTGGTGTTCCAGGGATGGTATAGCATGCAATACTAGTGATCGAACCCTGGACCTTGTACTTGCCACACAGATGCTTAGACTGCCGAACTATCCACTCAGGCCACAAATTTCTGCTCTTTGAAAGATGTTGTCAAGAAAATCAGCCAGGTATGGTGACACATATTTATAATTTCAGTACTCACACTGAGGCAGGCTATTTCACCATGAGTTCGAGGCTACCTTGCACATAGTAAGACCCTGCCCCCCACAAAAAAAGTAAACAAAAACTCCCAAGCATAACACATTAAAGATAGTATTTATAAAACTTGATGATGGAGGTAGGCTGGTGGTGGTTCAGCAACTTGTCTAGCAAGTATAAGGTTCTGAGTTCAATTTTTAGTACCAAAAAAGAAAAAAAAAACTAAAAAAAGACAATATTTACAAAACTGACCTGATAAAAGATATAAGTATATAAAGCGCTCCAAATTCACTAATAAAATAATCATTTTAAAAATAGTTTTAAAAACATTCATTTCACCAAGATAAAGGAGCAGCAAACACACAGCGATGTTTGATATCCTTAGTTTATTAAGAATGAAACATATCAGTATGGTATGTCAGCACACTTCCAGAAACACAGCTCTGTGTCTAGAACTGCTAATGTCTTCCATGTAAGCCTCCTTTCCAGGGCCTTACACTCCCTGCTCAGTTGTTTAAATGGCTCAGTAGCTTTGGAGCATTTGATTCATCAGGGGTCCTATGCCTGTTGTGTGCCATATGAGTTTAATGATAATCTTTGATAATTTATAGAATGGAAAGGACTTATTGTTGCTTATTGGAAAGTCCTTTCCTGTGCCTGGATCAAGTAGGACTGAATGACCCAGTTCTGTTCTGAGTTTCCGTTTATTAAAGCTCTAAATTGTAGGCAGTTTTCAGGTACTTTAAACTAATACTGTTTGTAAAGTCTTTTTAAAATTTTTTAAAAAAATTTTTTTGGCAGAACCAGGGATTGAACTCAGGCCCTTGCACTTGCCAGGGAAGTGCTTATCCACTGAGCCATCTCCTCAGTCCCTTAAACTAATACTATGAAGAGTTATAAAGTAACTCTTCATAGAGTTACTACAGGTAAGTGGTCTCTAGGATTCCCCGGATGTGTGAGTGAAATGTGCACAAGACACACCTTGGCACACTTCTTTGAAGAGGATTGCTAGTGAAAGAATATGAATTATTTCTGAGGGAATTAGTAAGTCAATATTAAGAGTGGTAAGGAGTAGTACATACCTGTTATCCCAGCACTTTGGCAGACTCACATGGGAGAATTACCAGATCTAGCACAGCCTGGACAATTTAACAGCTTAGCAAGACTCTTTGTCAAAAATGGCAAAGAGCTGGGGATATAGGTCACTGTGAAGGCCCTGGGTTCAATCCTCAGTATCAAAATGAAACAAGACTAGTTGAATCTGGTTTTTTATTTTTCTATTTGTTAAATTAGCAATTATTCTTTGTGATTATTGCAGGTACTCCGTCTTCTAAACCAACAATGCTAGCAAATGGTGACCATACAATACAAGGGAATGATACTACAGGTAAGTGGTCTGTAGGATTCCCTGGATGTGTGAGTGAAATGTGCACAAGACACACCTTGGCACACTTCTTTGAAGAGGATTGCTAGTGAAAGAATATGAATTATTTCTGAGGGAATTAGTATTGTTGGATATGAGAACATGTGCTATAAAATCTCAAATGCTAGAAAGACAGGACTGAATTTTCTTTGATATCCCTTACATATTTGCTGCAACTGTACCAGTCATGATTGGATCTACCTTAAAAATACTCTTACAGATGCAGAATACTCATCATATTATGTTGTGTTGGAGGCCTTTGGCTTCTCCAGCTCTTTGAGGTAGGGCTCCTCCCTGAATGCAGGCTATCCTTAGTTTGTTTTCTGAGCCCCAATATTAGGAAATCTGTGAGGAATAAATTCCAAGTGCTTTCTTTTGTCCTCAGTCTTTTTTTTTTTTTTTTCCTAAATCTTTTTCCTAACTCTTTTTCCTAACTCTTTTAGATTTGTCTTTAACCCTGTTGCACTAGTAAGGTTTTATGTTTTCAGCTCACACTGAGCTCCCAGGGGTGCCATACCCAGTCTGAACCCTTGCCCTAGTATTTTTGTGGTGAGCAGAGTTCTCAGTGTTCTAGTAGGACTCTGTCCACAGAGATGTGTTATACAAATCTTTTCATAGGCAGCCTGTATGAGAGTCATGTGTTCTATTTTCATAAATAACCGCACTTCATTTGCAGTTGTGAGCAGGTTGACACAGTTGACCCAGATGAATTGGTTTCTGGTGCTCACACACACTGTTTTCTGTAGCAGTGTGCTCTTCTTACCTCTGGGCATGGCACTTGGAGGCCATTATTGGACACTACTGTCACTGTGTTTTGCTTCCTGTCCTAATACCTTGACTATGAGAAGCCTTTCAAGGAGCTACTATAGGGGTACTCATCTTCTGAGGCCCCCAGAAAAACCTTAGGCTAGCAATGGTAGCAATTCCAGTGTTTAGTCTTTATACTATGACATAAGAACTGTTGTATATATTTCTGTTCCTCAGAGTTACTGCTAATTTAGTTCTATTTGTTCTGAATATTAGTTTTACCTGGTGACATTTACACTGGCAACTGATAATTTAGGTATTATTTATTTTAAAAGCTAGATAAAACCAGGAATGTTGCATTATTTTCCAGCTTTCAGAGCTGACATTTTTGAATTTTTATGGTTATTGTAGTCATATACAATATTTTTTAAAAAAATTATTTATTTATTACAGTGTCTCGCTACACATCAAGGATTCTTTTCTTGCGGGGGGGTGGGGGGGTGGGGAATGTCAGCTCAGCCCACCCTGGGGGGAGGGGCTGGCATGGTATGTGGTGCTGGGGATCCAACCGGGGTCCCTGAGAGGCGCTTTAGACCGCTGAGCCATCTTGCCAGCCCCATATACAATATTGACTGTTGCTGAACCTGCCTTGAAAGCAGTCATCCATGTGAATCACAAAACTCTTGTGATTAAAGAAGAAACTGAGAGATGAACTTTTAAAAATGAGTAAATTCAGTTTTCTTTAACCAGGAGACAGTGTTAAGGGAAAGAAAGGCTAGAGATGTTCATTTTGATTTGATGAGCCAGTTGGAAATGAGTGGATTCCAGTTTCACCAGGGTGGGAACTAGCAACCAAAAGTAGGCTCAGTTTCTTCTGCAGTGGGACACTGAGTCTGCCCAGAAGAGACTTACTAATACAGGGGAGAAAGAGGATGACATTTTATGACTTACTGTTTGCAGGTCACAAAAGCAGCTTGTGTCTTTAACAAACTACCCAGAGATGTTATGAGATCACGTCTTTTTGCTTGTGTTCATCTCTCTACTCTTAGGTGTGATGTAACTTGTATACCTGGGTTGTTTGAATTCTCATTTTAATCTCAAGTACTTGAAAACAGGCATTTTACTGAGAATATGCATGTTTCAATGAAGAAGGGAGGAAGCAGGGAGAGGGCAAGATGCATGTTCGGGTGCATGTTGTGACTTCATTCTAATGTGTCCCCAGTCACTAAAGCATCTAGCTCAGTGCCATTTTGGATTTCCCTCAGGGTACTGTCTGTGGTCCTGAGAGCAGGCCTGCTCCACGAATAGCAGCATAGAAGGGGTTTATAAACATCTTGCTCCATTGAACTTGCTGTATACTAATGACCTGTGCTTTTCTGCCCTTTTCCTTCCCCTTCCCCTCCTCCTACTACCCTTTCTGTTTTTCTCCTCCCAGAAGCCTAGTGTGTCTCTCAGCACTGGGGCTCCAGCAACACCAGACCAGTGATTTTTCTAAGCACCGTTACACTCCTAAAACCTTCAGCATTTTGCAGCTTTGCTTTTCCTTCTGGGACACGATGTAGAAGAAGCTGAGGGTAGTTCTTCGGGGCCTCTTTCTGCTGATGCCTGGGCAAACCACCTCCTCCTCCTTGTGCTCTGCAGGGCTTGATGGAACCTCCTTTTCCTTTGTGAGCACAATGTGCAAAAGGAATTCTTTTTAATTTTAGTATTTTATAAAGATCATCTAATGTGTTTTATTTCTTATTCTTTTTAATTTTACCATTTCATCCAATCTCACATTTTTTTCTTTAAACATTTTTAGTTGGATTTTTTTTATTTGCTTTTGAGTGACCAATATGAATTAGGATATTATAACCCAAAAGAGAACATGTGCTTTCATAAAGGAGCTGAGGTCACCAGTACTGCAGTGAATTTTCCCTCCTATCCCTCTTCTTTCCCTCTGTGAGCTTGCTTTTAGTGAGGTTTAAACTTTCAGCCTACCTGCTTTACCTTATGGAAATCTGGATAATGATACTTAAGATTTTTAGTTTAGAGTAGATCTGCCTAAAGTTTGAAAGTATTTCTTCAAGTTAAGTTCTTTTTTGTTATTTGTAAGTTGGGCCAAAGTTACCTTTATCATGAAATTTTGTTTATCTAGAGCTAGAGTCTTATGAAAAATTGACTATCCTATTATTGTGTATTCAGTTTTTATAAATCAGAGTTAGCCTTTTGAGCATGATCAGTCAGCTATCAAAACAAAAACTGAGGTTAAAAAGTTGGAACTAAATCTTCCTATCCTTGAATCCTGTGTTGTTGGTAAGATAAAGAGTAACTTCTGTAACAACACCAGAGTAAATATAAGCTGTAATATATTTAAAAATGCAATTGAGCAGGCTCCTAATAGGATTATTTTGCCCTGCAATGGGGATCAAGCCTAGGGTCTTGGACAAACTGAACAAGTGCTCTGCCACTGAACTATATATCCTTGGTGCCCCTTGTTTTGGTTTGGTTTGGTAGGCTCTTGCTGAGTTGCTCAGGCTGTCCTTGAACTCCTGGGCTCAAGTAGTCCTCTTGCCTCAGCATTCCTAAGCAACTGATTACTGACACACCACCACACCTAGTTGCTAATGGCATTCTCTGATTTGACTCAAGGTCTGTTCTGTATTAATATCTCTTTGAACTCTACAAATAACTTTTTAATGCTGCTGCTTTTTTTTTTTTGCAGTCCTGGGGATTGAACTCAGGACCTTGCACTGGCCAGGCAAGTGCTTGTTCTGCTGAGCTATCTCCCTGGCTTTTTATGCTTCATTCCAGTGCAGTTGGTGGATTACACACAGGACCTGGGTATAAAATCATTTATTGTGAGCATTAACATTTACATTCATACATTCTGAGGATTGTCTCAATGGTACTTTCACATTTTTGTTCTTTATTTTCCCAAAACAGTATGCTAAAAAAAAAATCTAGAATCATTTAGGATAAGTGCTATGCATCTTTTCCATAGTAAGCTTTGAATGAAATTTTAGAAATAGAATATAAATGATGGATATGTTTTGAAATATTAGAGGACAGTTCCAGTTTCAAATCTGATATATAAAATGTTCCATTAAATTTTCTGTCCTTTTATTGTGTGTGTTTTTAATTTCTAAGGTACTGATCATTTCAGATTAAAGGAAATAGTTGGTACCACACCCAGAGGAAGGTACAGTGTATGTACTTTCGGATCTTCTAATATAAAACTACTTTGGAGATGTGAGATTGGGGTCATGACAGTATAAGCAGTCCTTGCAGGGAATTCTGCCGTTCAGAAAGCACCATCTCTTCATTAGGGATCAACCCCATAAGGGTTGGTGTCTCCTGCTGGATGTGTTTGAGGCACCACATTGAGAAGGAAAAATGTGAGTTAAATCAGTTGCTGAAACAAAACTCTTTCCATCTTTGGTGTGCAGTTATTTAATAGGTTGCTTTTGTGCAGAAGACTTCAGAGCTGGCAGTACTGCCTTTTAAAAATCATATTTGAGGAGTCAGGGATATAGCTCAGTGGCATAAGTGTCTGCCTAACAAGGGCAAGCTCCTTTATTGTGCTTGTCCTTGCCAGAAAAAAATCCCCTGCACAGAGAAAAAAAAAATTGTATTTCCTAAAAATCATGTTTGACAACTCTCTGCTGCTTCTCACTAGTCTCTGTAGCTTGTTCAATGACAAGTGGGTAGAGCAGGCTGAGTGCAGGTCTCTTGCACATACTCATGCTTCATGACTGACCTTGGTTTATTCCACTTTTATTTCCATTGGATTATGTTTGTTTTGTTTGAGAATTTAAAGAATGTATTTTCTTTTTTAATTTATGGAATTGTTGGATTTTTCTACTGACAGCTAGTTAAAATTTGGTCTATTTTATTACCTCCTGTTTCCCTTGGATGTTTAACTTTGAGAGAAGGAATGTGATGTTTTGCATACATTTGTGTGAAAGTACATATGTTCATATGGGGTGGCCAGTCCCATAAAACATGCTTATTGCTGTAATGCTTGTACACCAGCATCCTGGTGACCCGCTGGTGAGGCAGACTGCTAAGGGTGACTCTATGAAATGTGATGTTTCCCATATTCCCTCTCCCTTTCTCTCTCTCTCTCTCCCTCCTTCTTCCTACCCTTCCCTTTCTCTCCCTCCCCACCCTCCCTACTTCCCTCTCTTTCATTTTCTTTGTTTGGCCCAATGTTGAAGATATACAACTTGTTTTCAAATAATATTTTTCTACCTTCATTTACACACCTAAGTTTGTATTTTTTGTGACTTTAGACTTTAACAGTTTGTATATGGGAACATTTTAATGTGATTGTTGTACTAAATAAACTAATAAATATCTTACATTAACACCTCACAGACTTGATTTTGGTTGGGGTCTTAATTGTTGGAGTGTAATTTAACTGAGACTCAGTTTTTGTAAATAAAGATTTTTTGAGACCTGAATTGCTGATCTGACGAAACTTCTAGTCTCACCTATGATGATTTCATAATTGTATGGACATTTTATCAAATATTTTTACTTATGTTGTCAATTTTTTTTCATCATTAGGTAAAACTTTTACCTAGAGTTTTGAAGAAGCTCAAATGACTTGATATTTAATAGCATTTTGTGAGAAAGGCTGTTGATAGAGTGGCAAAGAAAGGTCTTCCATATGGCAATTTTTATGCCATGTTAGTTGTTAGATACTTTCTAATACTACATTTGTTTAGGTCAATTAAAATTCAGTACACATGGGCCAGGGAGATGGCTCAGTGGAATAAGCACTTCCCTGGCAAGAGCAAGAGCAAGGGCATGAGTTCAATCTGCAGTTCCACAAAAAAAAAAAAAAGCAGTTACACAGAAGTACCTTTTGAGTTAACAGATAGAATGTGCTACATTTACATTTTATTTTATAATTTTATTATTTGATAATTCAGCATACTGTGTCTAAAAAGAGTTCAGCAGAAAGTCCAGTTCCCTAGCCATTTTGAGTTACTGTTTTTATTTGTTTAATTGTTCCTTTTTGATACAGAACCTCACTATGATATTTAGGCTGGTCTTGAACTCACCGTGTAGCACATCCTCCTGCTCAGCATGCTCATTGCTGGGATTACAGGCATGCCACCACCCCAGATACACTCAACTGGGCATAGTCTTACTTTAACAAAGAAAACAGTCTTCTGAGTTAAGAAGTAAAAGCTCCTGACCCCTGCCTAAGCAGTTGAATGAGATTCTGTGGTGGAAGGCTCTAGGTTTATTTTCCAGTATTGAAAAAGAAAAGAATTAAAGTAGTTAAGTGATTCTGACCTTCTTATAGGTCCCCTAGCCTTAAAGCTTCCCACTGTAGGAGCATTTCTTGCATTTTGTTTATCATCTGTTCTGTTGGAGAGAGATGAAAGCTGGCTCCATGCAATTTTTTTCTCCTGTCTGATTTCATATGATGGCACTGAGAGGCAAGAGAGTGGCAATGACACAGGTCTGGTTGGATACATTCAGTGCTACCATGTGTAAAATGGGCTTGTCCTAGATTGTATATTGGTGCTGTCCCATAATAGTGAAGGCTGAATGAAATTTAACCACAAATCATTTGGGGAATAACCTTCTGTGTTACTGTGAAGACAAATTACTGTTGTTCACCAGATGGGACAGAGTCTCCACTAATAGTGGTGTAACTTTCTGTTTCTGGCATGATCAGGAAAGGTAGATGGTCTTTATTGTGATAACTCTTCTGGATATCCTGTGATATCAGTCTCCCTGGCCATCCCAGCTATGAATCAACAGTACAAGCACTTGATTGGATTTTTCAGGATATAGAGCACTCCTTGTGTCATCTGAGAGCATAAGGGTGATTTGAAAAATTTGATAGCTCCAAAATGCTCAAATACCCATAGATAAAAGAATCTGTGATGTATTGAGTTTCTACATAGCTATTACATTACAATCAACCCATATGCTTGTACTGTATGTCCTAACTGAATCTAACATAAAGTAGCATGTGATGTTCCTGGGCATAGATATGGCAAAAAGTCCTTTCCCCAACTCAGTTCTGGACTCCAACAAACAAAGCTTTTGCATTTTTCTTTGATTTCCAGGTAGAGGTTGAATGTTGGAGACACAGCAATAGCATACAATTGTTAATGCTTCTGAAAGGTTTTTTGGCAGTGTTTCTCTGTTAAAAATATAGAATTCTTTTCAGAAAATTACACCTATTCAAGTTAGCTTTAAAAAATTAACTTCCTAAATATTATTTTCAGGGCACCTTTTTTGAACTAAACTATGTCTTCAGCTCCCTTTTAAATTTTTTTATATTGAAACAGAGCTTTGCTAAATTACCCAGCATGGGATTAACATATGATCCTCCTGCCTCAGCTTCCCACAGTGCTCAGATTACAGTGCGCCACACATATCTTGACTTTGAGGGTCTTTAAGACTGTCTTAAAACAAATGCATGAGCTGAGTCTAAGATGCCTCATTTAAGCAAAGGATATTTTATTTTCTTTATTTTTGTATTTTTAGGGAAGGGTCTACTGGGTGTTCAGGGTCTCACTACTAGATTGGACTCATAGTGATCTGCCTGTTTACAGCCTCCAAGAGCTGGAATTACAGGTGGGTACACCACGCCCAGTCTCAATTGCCCTCTCAGTGCGCCTCAGGGGCAGGGCCGGCATAGCAGGCCCTGGGATTGACCCCTGGCCCTTGTGCCTGCTTGCAGGTGCTTTAATCTGCTGAGCCATTTGGCTTGCCTTTGTATATTATATTTTTGAGAATTTCATAAATAATATGAATGTATGAATATATTCTCTCATGGGTATTTAAGCTACTATAGAGAAATGTCATCTGAGATCAGAAAATACTCCATCAAACTATTGACATTTACTCACAGCTAATATAAACTGATCAGATATTTTTACATGATTTTAGCCTTGGAACAGATTTTTCTGTTTAATACATATCATCAATAAGAGTTACTGTCAGGCTGGGAGTGGTGGCGCACACATGTAATCCTAGTACTTGGGAGATAGATGCAGGAGTATCGTTGGGAATTTGAGATCAGCCTGAGCTACAAATTGAGCATAAGGCTAGCCTGAATTACATAGTGAGACCCTGTATCAAAAAGAAAAAACAAAACAAAATTGTCATTTGTATGCATATTTGGGTCTGTAAATTCTTTGACTATATAGTATATCCATGATGAAGTTGAAGTTAATAATTGAGCTTGTACATATTCTGAAAAGAGTCCCTCTTTCTACTATAGTGTTTTATGTATCAGTAGATCTCAAATGCCCTCCCTCCTGTTTACTCCACCCCTTTATGGATCATCTTCCCTCTCTCCAGCCATTTTCACTTAGAGACATGGTCTTGCTGTGTTGGCCATGCTGACTTGGAACTTGCTATCCTCTTGCCTCAGCCTCCTTGGTAGCTGGGATCACCACTTTTGTGCCCCTTCTCCCCCAATGGATTGGTCTGTCTGTCTTTCTCTCTTTTGAGGCAGTTAAAAGCTGGTCTCAAACTCATGGTGACCCTTGTGCTGCAGCCTTCTAAATGCTGAGATTATACATGTGTACCACCACACCTGGCACAGTGGATCAGTGAGTCTTCTTAAGTGCCAAGTGTCAGAAAGGCTCTTGAAGGGCCTATTTTAAAGGCTGTGTTAGAGTCAAGTCCAAATTGAAAGAAGAGAGTTGCTTGTAGGTAATTTATTTGGGGAAGCCATCCTGGGGAATGAGTTGGAGGCTTAGGCCTGGGACTGTTGCTTGGAGTTAGGGTTAGAGCACTTGCCCACTGAGAGGATGGGAAATGAGAGTTGGAAAGAGGGAATGGTAAAGCTTTCTTAAGTCACTGCTGTGTGAAATGGAGGCTTAGTTCTGGTCTGAGTCTGGAAGTGACATTTGCCATTTGCCAATTCTCACTGGTTAGTTATCTTCTTCTGGATGTTGGCTTGTGCAGTATCTGGCTTGCATTTGTGGTGTAAGAGAGAGTGGCAAGCAGAAAACTCTGGATTGGTTGAAAATCAGTCATTGCCACATGACAGTTGTGCATCACTGGGGACTACACTACTGCTGGAGTAAAAGGCAGAACTGAAAAGCCTAAGGTGAGGGAATCAGAAGGTTAACTGAGGCATTTTCATGCCAAGACTTTCAACATGAGATTTATCTGCATGCCTTGGTAGAGAGGATGGGGCTGAGGATGAAATTCTTGGATGCTATCCAGGAAAACTTGAAGGAACTCTGTCTAGCATGGCATTTATTAGTTTAATTTTGATAAAGTGTAGAACTAGCCACACAGATTAGTTTTGGGATTTTCTGTCCTAATATTTGCTTCTGAAATCAGTTACAGTAGTTTCTTCCTGGGAATTTATCTATTTCATATAGGTTATATAATTTGTGGGCTTATAATTGTCTTTGTAAGCTTTTTTAGTTCCATAACATTGGAGCCAGTGAGATAGCTCAGTGGATTAAGTACCTGCTTAGGCAAGTACAGGGACTGGGGTTCCATCCCCAGCACCACAGGCCACACTGGCCTTGCCCCTTGGAGTGCTGAGCTGGCCACCGAGACTGGGCATGGTAGTGCTTGCCTATAATCTCAGTGCTGGGGAGGCTCCAAACAAGAGAATCACAATGAGTCCAGTCTGTGTAGTAAGACCCTGTACCAAATACATTAAAAAAAAAAAAAACAAGAAAAAACATTGATAATGACAGAGTGTGTGTGTCCTTTTGAGACAAGGTTTTGTTTTCCAGTTCAGGCTGGCTGTGAACTCCCACTGTAGTTCAGGCTGACCTCACACTCCCAGTGATCCTGATCCTCCTGCCTCAGCATCCTCAGTGCTGGGATTATAGGTATATGTTACCATGGCTGGCTCTTCTTTCATTTCTAATTTTAATAATTTGACCCCTCCTTTTTTCTTGCTAGCACAATCTCAAGTTTTGTGAATCTTTTTAAAAACTAACTTTTGGAGCTGGGTGTATTGGCACATACATGTAATCCCAGCACTCTGGAGACTAAGGTAAGAGGATTTCAAGTTGGAGGCCAGTCTAAGACCCTGTCTCTAAGCAAAAATCAAACAACACGTGTTCAGGTACATTGAGTTACTAAATTTTTTTCTTTTCTATTTCCTATATTTCCATTTTAAGTCTATATTATTTTTTTCTTCTGTTTGCTTTATAGGTTTAGTTTGCTCTTCTTCTAGTTTCTTAAGGTGAAAGATTGTTTTACTACTTTGTAATCATTTTGTTTTTCTTCCCAGTACTGGGACTTGAACCCAGTGCCTTCACACTAAGCTATATACCAACCAGTTCTTTTTAAATTCTTAGCTGTAGTATTGCTAAGTTGCCCAAGGCTGAGATTTCCAGTTCTGCCGCAGCCTCTCAGAGTGCTGGGATTACAAAACATGTACCACAATACCTGGCTAATTTTGGGATCTTCTGAATTTTTATTTTATTAATATAAGTATTTATGGCTACCTATTTACTCACCTATTTACTCATGAACACAGCTTTAATGGCATTTTCTTAGTTTTGTTATGTCTTATTTTTCGTATTTCAAAGCACTTTGTTATTTCCTTTGTTTCTTTAACCTATCAGTTATTTATGGTTGTTGTATTAATTTGTACAAATTTGAGAATTCTCCAAACTTCTCTTGTTATGTTCTCATTTCATCTAATGTGATTGAAGAACATTCTTTTGTGACTTCACTTCGTGTTAATTTATTTGTTTTGAGATAGGACTTACTGTGGTGCTCAGGCAGACCTTCAGTTTACAGTTCTCATGTCTCAGCCTCCTGTGCAGCTGGGTTTGGATATGCACCCGCTCCTGGCTTCACCTTGTATGATTCACTACTTTTAAATATATGGAAGGTTGCTCTGTGGCCTAATTTCCAATCTACTTTGGTAAACAGAGTTGTGTTCAGTTGCTAGGCAGAGTGTGTAAGATGGTTGCTTAGTCTGTTTGGTTTATGGTGTTGTCCAGGTCTTTTATATTCTTTTAATTGTTTTTTATATTCTAATTATTCTACCCATTTTTAGAAGTGGGAAGAAAACAGGAGGATCATGAGTCCAGTCTGTGTAGTAAGACCCTGTACCAAAAACATTAAAAAAAAAAGAGAGAGAGAAAAGATTGATAATGACAGAGAAAGAGAGAGAGAGTGTGTCTATTTTTGAGACAAGATGGATGAACACATGGTGGCACATTCACACCATGGAATATTATCAGACATGCTGCACATAGATAGAGGAGCCTTGAAGATTGATTTGGGGTGTGTATATGTAGGAGGAGGGGGTGCTGGGGATTGAACCCAGGGTATTCACACTGAGGCAGATTTCAGGCTTCAAAAATTTTATTTCATTTTATTTTTTTAAAGTTTTGAGACATTCATCTCACTAAGTCTCCCAGAGTGGGATTACAGGAGTGGGCTACCTATCATACATGGCCTGAAGACATTCCAGGTGAAAAACCTAGTCATTATTCCAAGTGAAAAGCCTAGTCACAAAACTACTTTAAAAAAAAAAAAATACTTTATTGCCTTTTGGAAGGCAGGGCCTCACTATGCAGTTCAGGTTGGCCTTTAGCTCACTTTATAGCACAGGCTAGCATTGATCTTGCAATGGTCCTCATGCCTCAGCCTCTAAACTACTAACATTTCCTGATTCCACTTACTGGAGATACCTAGAAGAGTCAAGTTCATAGAAATAGAGTGATTGGGTTTCTTTAAGACTGAGAAACAAGGGTAATGGAAAGTTACTTTTTTCATTTTTCTTTTTTGGTCTTTTTGAGACAGAGTCCCTACTTAGGCCAGGTTATCCTTGGACTAACTTTGTAGCTCAGGCTGGTCTCAAACTCATAGCCTTTCTGTCTCAGCCTCCAGAATGCTGGAATTGCATGTCCAGCTGAGAGTTACTGAATTCAGAATTTTAATTTCATAAGATGAAAAACGTTTCAGCAATGTATGATGGTGATAGTTACACAACAGTGTGAACACAGTACAATGAAACTCTACACCTAACAAAAATTAAGCTGAGCTTCATGGCACACATCTGTAATCCCAGCACTCAGGATGCTGAGGCAGGAAGATTGCTGGCAGTTTGAAGGCAGCCTGGGCTACCCAGTAAGTTCAAAGACAGCTGGTGCTACATAGGAGATCTTGTCTTAAAAAAGTTAAATTGGTAGAATGAAAAAGAAATAAAAGAAGGCAAAGAGTAGAGAAAGAAAAATGAATAAACCAAGCAATGCTAGATTATATTTAAGGAAAAAAGATGATTTTCAAATTAACTACAGAGTGCTTCAGATTTAAAGTGATGCTTTGAATGGTAGATGCAATACAGATTTCTTAGTTGTCCTGTTACAGAGAGAAATGCATAAATATGTAAACTGCTTAAATGCTAAACAGTTGTAAGGAACATTTTGTAAGAACAGATATGAATTCACAAGGAGGTTGATGAGAACTGAGGAAATTGCAATTAGAGCTGGCAGTCTGCATCAGGATGTTGAATTGAAGCCTACATTTGAGATGTCCCCAGCTGAATTCATGTTCTCCCCTAGCAACTCCTGCCTTGCTCTTGCTCCCTACCTCAGTAAATGGAAATTTTGCCCTTTGTGTTGCCCAGGCCCAATCATCTGGATCCTCCTCCTCCTCCCCCTCCCCTCTTCCTTCTCTCCTTCCCTCCTTTTCTCATCTCTTCACCCTCTTCTTCCTCTTCCTCTCCCCCCCTTCCCTCCTCTTCTTCCTCTTCCTCCTAGTTTGCCAGAAAAGTCAAGCTACAGGTGTGGAGCTGACCTTGTCTCACCCCCTGCACCTCTAGGCTAGGCTGTTCTCCTAACTTCTTGGCTTGGTCTCCCAGCTGCAGTGTGTCAGCTCGTTGCAGAGTGCTCTCATCTGGTCAGAATGGCTTCCTATCACCCACCTGCTGGTAACCTCCAGTGGCTTTTCATCCTAAAGGAAGAGTCACAGTCTTTCCCACATACCAACCATAGCCCTGTTCTCTGTACTTTGCTTCACTGCTCTTCTCTGGGCCCAGCCTTTGGTTCCAAGCACTAGTTGTTTTCTCTGCCTATAATGTTCTCTCTCCTACATTACTTATGATTTACTCTTAGCTTTTTCAGTGATTTGCTTCTCAGCCTATTTATAAGAGCAGAATATGTTTATTGAGGGAGAAAAAGCCTCTGTAAAAGAGGGACAGAAGAAGACCCAAGTGGGTTGCCCTATTTTATGTATTTATTTTTATTGTTTTTTTTAAGACAAGGTCTCACTATGTAGTTCTAGCTGGCCTTGAACTCACTATATAATCCAGGCTGACCTCAAACTCACAGAGATCCTCCTGTCTCAGCCTCCATGGTTCTGGGATTACAGATGTGCAATACTGTGCTTGCCATTCTTTGACTGTCTTACCTTAAATTTTACCCTTTCCATTTTCTTGAATTACTTCTCTGCTTTAATTTTCTGCATGGTGATTGTCACTTATAACTTGGTTAATCATCTATGTTGATAGTCTGCACTAGGAGAAGGTAGATAATATCAGGAGAGGAACAGAGTTTTTATTTTGGTCATTGCTTTGGCCTGGTACAGAAAACAAAGTCATGCTTATAGTAGACACTCAGTAGCTAGTGAATGAATCTTGTTAAATATCTTTGTTTCTCATCAGTGAATTGTGCAGTTTGATGAATCTATGGAAAGAGCAGGCCTAGCCCTATACTATCTTTGGTTCTTCCTCAACAAAAAGGAGCTAATTTTTAAAAAGTAATAGTTGAGGCATGGGATATAGCACAGTAGTGTGTATGAGTAGTGTGCACAAGACTTTGGAATCATACTTCAGCACTACCAAAAAATTGTTCAGTTTAAGAGATAAAATATTTCATTGCTTTGTCACTTAACTGAAGACGTTAGTAAATGTATGATGAACACTTGCAGAAGACTGAATCCTACCCATATTTCTTTGTGTACTAAACTAAAACCAAAATGGGCCAAAGATCTAAACAGAGTGGAGCACGGTGGCGCATACAGGTGCCCCAGCACTTGGAAGGCTAAGGCAAGAGGAATACTTTGAGACTAAGTATATAGTGTATTCAGGGTCAACCTGAATTACAGAGTGATACCTTGCCTCAAAACACAAACAGATCCAGGGCTGTAGCTCAGTGGCACAGGGCCTGTGCAGCAAGCACATGGTCTTGAGTTCTATTCCCAGTACCAAAACAAAACAAAACAAAAAAGAAGGAAATTAGTGAATTAATTAATTTGATACAGGTTCTTATTATGCAATTTGGACTCATAGTGATCCTCCTGTTACAGCCTCCCAGCGCCAGGATTACAGGCATGTACCATTGTGCCTGGTTTTGGGGCTTGCACCATGTGCCTAGAGCTTGAGGCCGGCATGGCATTCAGTACTGCAGATTGAACTTGGGTCCTTGCGCTTGCCAGGCAGGTGCTTAGACTGTCAAGCTATCTCTCCAGCCCAGAAAATTTATTTTAAGACATAAATATTTAAAACAGAAAAGTGTAATCTCCTGAAAGATAAATAGGTAAAACTGTAGAAGACACAGGTATGGGCAAGGACTTTATAAACAGATGCCCAATTGCCTAAGAAATGATATCAAACATCAACAAATGGGATATGTTAAATTAAGGAGGCACCTTAATTAATACAAGGAGGCACCTAACAGAGTGATGAGGCAGCTCACAAAATGGAGAAAAAATTTTTTTAGCTGGGTGTGGTGGCACACACAACCCCAGTACTCCAGAACTGCGGCAAGAGGATCATAGCAAGTTTGAGGCCAGCGTGAGCTATATAGTGAGGACCCCTCCCCAATTTCCACAATCCCCTCATTCCCCCGCTATTTTTTTCCTTGACATAGCGCTAACATCTAGAAAATACATAAACAATTGCCAAAACTCACACCTCCATCCAAGGGGATTGAAACAAGTACAAATGGTCAATACGGCTGGGGAGATAACTTAGCAGTCTAAGTGCCTGCCTAGCAAATGCAAGGACTGGGGTTTGATCCGCATTACTGCGTACCATGCTGCCCCCACCCAATGCTATGCAGGCGCCATGCCAAGTCGGCCACCAAAACTGGGTGTGGAGGCACACATGTGTAATCCCAGCACTGTGGAAACTGAAACAGGAGGATCACTATGAGTCCCAGCTGCATAGTGAGACCCTATACTGAATGAATGAATGAATGAATAAGTGCATGAGTGAGTGAATTTTTTATATGGCTGATAAATGCAACAAAAAATGTTCTGCATATCTGTCCATTTGAGAAATGCAAATTCAGACAACACTGAGATTCTATCTTAGGCCAGAAAGAATGGAGGAATCAGCTAATAAATGGTGATGAGACTGGGGAAGAAGAAATCATTTTTTATTGTTGGTGATAACTTAAAGAGATTTCCACTGTGGAAATCTGTGAATTTCCTTAAAAAACTAAAAATAGAGCACGAGAGTTAGGATAAATAGCTACTTTCTCCATTTCCACTGTGGAAATCTATGAATTTCCTTAAAAAACTAAAAATAGAACACAAGAGTTAGGATAAATAGCTACTTTCTGTTAGGTCATTGAGAATAAAAGTATGTACCAATATTATTTAGACAAGACATGATGTCTGCATCTTGTCCTCTGAATAACTACTATGAAGACAACAATATGCAATGTATCAATTATTGTAACTGTCATACTAATGTGTTTTGAAACTGTTTCATTGCTATTTTATCTTTTCTCATTAAAATTAATAAAAAAAGAAAGTTAAAAATAGAAATTCCATTAATCCATCTAGTCTCCTAGATATCTTCCTGAAAGAGTTAAAGACATAATAATAATACATGGATACTTATGTATATAGGAGCCCAACTAATACTTGTTATATCTTAGAAGAGTCCTATATATCTATCACCAGATGAATAAAGAAATTGTGCTTTTTATATACAGTAGAGTACTAGGCTATATAGAAGGATAAGTTTGAGTTATTTGTAGGAAAATGGCCACATCTTGTGGCCATGACATTAAATGCAGGAAATCATACATAAGCTCAAATATTCCATGATTTCTCATACATGAGAAACCCAAAGCATAAAGCAATTAAAGAGCAAAATAAAAGATACGTGATTGGGGGAGAAAGATTTTTTGTAAATGGGAAGGAGACCAAAAAATGGAAAGACAGGGAGAAGAAGAAATGAGTTGAGATGTATCATGTACATGTACCTACTCCCCCATGAATGTAAAATTTATGTGCTGCAAATAATAATAATAAAAATAAAAGCTACAAAAATAAACGTAAGGTGTTATTCAGTGATTAATGCCTACATAGAAAGTCATTACAGGTTCAGTTGCATAATTTTGCTAATTAATTATCTTCTGTTTGGCTGTCAGCCCCTTTTTCTGTTTAAATGATTGTATAACATTATTTTAATTAGGTGTAACTGGAACATAAGAGAAACGCTCTGTTTGTAGGGAACAGAACTTCAGGTGAAGCTCCAAAAGTGAACTCCAGGCAAATTGAAGGAGGAGCTTTTGGTGTTGTTTTTTTTTTTTTTTTTTTTTTTTTTTAAGAAAATTAATTTAGGGCTCTGTTACTGCACAGACCTGGCAGAGTTGGTCCTCCAAAGAATTTTAAGCCATTTAAGTGAGTTGGGCAGATAAATTTATGTATTAAACTCCTTAAAAGTCTTCACTGAAGATTTTTGCTTTCTGGTTACTGAGTTAATAATTCCTGATCTTCAGTTTGCTTATGCAAAATAAAAAGGTATGCTATTGTTGCTGTTACAGGATACAGTATGTTCTCACACTTGGTAGCTTTTTAAACATATAGAGAAAAATGTATGCTTTCTGATTTTCTTACTGTTCTTAATATCCATGCAGTCAGTGGCTGGTCAGAGGACAGAAGACATGCAGTAATTTGAACAGGGAACTAACTACTAAGGTCTCAAGAAGATGGTAAATAATACAGGGATCCTGGGTATGGTGGGGCCTGGCCATAATTCCTGCTACTTAGCAGGCCAAGGGGAGAGAATTGTAAGTCAAAGCCTGCCCAGGCAATTTAATGAGATTATGACACAAAACAAATAAAAGGGCACATAGCACATTGCTCTGTGGGTTCAACCCCAAGTACCATAAAGAAAGAAAACAAATATGGAATGACTTACACTTCTTCAGGACTGGGAAGGAATTCCCTGGGAAAGAACACATTTAGAAGAGTGGTGTTCTCCTCTATAGTGGGGTTCATATCTTGGTGGTCTGTCTGGGTGATAAAGATCTGCATGGTATTTGTGCAAGCTGTAGGAAACCTACATGGATCTGTCAGCAGTGTACCTGGCAAGATGCCCACAGGGGTGCTCAGAAGCACTGGTCAGTGTGAGCATTACTGAGCACTTTGCATTCCAGAAGAGCACTAGATAAGCAGGAAAACAGAACATGACCTGCTGGCCCAAGAAGATTAGCCCCTCTCTCTGTGCCCTCTACTCAGCTTAACCTTATGACAGCTGGCAGAGGAGAAATGTTATGGGTCCAGCCCAGCCAGAGTGTACTTGGAGCTGAAGAGCCATACATGAATCATTGGCACAGCTCAGCCTATCACTTGGCTAGCTTCCACTTGGTCTTTTCTATACACATTTGAACTCCTATGTAACTATTTCTACAAGACCCAGTTATCTGTTGTGTGATGAAGAAGTTCTCACCATTGTCCTAAAATAGATCTTGTGGTCTTTGTCTCCAATGCTAGCTTTATTTATTACTCCTCAGTTCGAGCTTCATGGAGCATTTCTGGTCCCAAGAGACTCATACAGTTAACCTTCAACAATTTATGGTATAATACTACAAGAAGGAAAGAAGAAAGAGGTTAGAGTATACAACTAAAGCAGAGAAAACTCTATAAGACAATTGTAGTAGTCATTTCTGTAATCACAGGTCATAGTTGATGTCAATGTCTTCTTTCTTCAGTTACCCACTTCATATTTTCCCAGCCTGCAGACCAAACCTAAGCTGGCTAAATTTCTTTATGTGGAAAAATGATCCAACTTTCATTTCCTTATTAATGAGGCCTCTGTGTCTTGGGTCCTGTAGTTTTCCTTAGTCTTTGTTTTTAACATGGAAGTGATGAGAGGATCTTGAGAATTCCCCTGGGTTCAAGATCTAGTCTTTTATGTATTTGGCACTGGGTCTCACTATGCAGCTTGGACTCAGTGATCCTCTTGTTTTCAGCCTCCCCAGCACTGGGCTTATAGTTGTGCACCACTACACTCAGAAGACCAAGTCTTTGTTGCTTTCATTAAATAGCAGGCACCCAATCTGGGTGTGGTGGTATATACCTATAATCCTAGCACTCAGGAGCATCCCTGTGAGTGGAGGCAAGCCTAGCTACAAAGGGAGTTCAAGATCAGTGTGAACTGCATAGTGAAACTGCCTGTCTCAAAGATAGGAAAAGAGAAGATAACTAGCTAGCAGCCACCTGGTCTCCCTGATGACTGCCTGTTATCACTCTAGCCCATAGGCTCAGCCTGTTGTTTTGGTGGGATAAGGAGCCCTAGTTGGCCATGCTGTAGTCTCTTCTAATTTAATTGAACCATTGTTGGTATAGTGTTGGTATAGATCTTCTCCCTGGAGAATAAAAGCTCCAAGATTAGGAGAAGTGCCAGAGTAATAGCAAAAAGTCTGAGTGGATTATTAGATGTAATAGTGAGTGAAGGGGTTGGGCTATAGTGCTGTTGTAAAACAAGTGTTATGCATGTTCAAAACCCCAGATTCAGCCCCCAGCACTAGAAAAACAAAGTGAGCCAGGTGTGGTGTTCACATATCTGTAATCCCAGTACTGAAAGGCTGAGGCAGGAGGGAACACCAAGTTCAAGGCCAGCCTATACTACATAGTGAGATCCCATCTCAAAAAACAAAAACTCTGAGACGAAACAAAACACCAAAGTAAGTGAAACTTTTTACTTCTACCCCTAGATTTCCAATCCTGCATGTTCTGAGGAAGACCACCATTATAAGGGTTTCTGATTCAAAGCATTGTCTCATCCTTTGTCTCCTAGCTAAAACAGGAACTGTGTATCAGTAAGCAGTTCCTTCTCTTAATTAAGCAGCCATGGGACCACTGGCTTGAACCACCATGGTGCATGCATGACTATTCCAATGGGTAGCTTGTACCACTGGTGGTAGAAGTGGTACAGTGATGCATGGTTGAACCCCCCCAGTAGTAAGACATGTAAGTTAGGTTTTTGTCAAGAATGTGTTAATCCATAGGCACAAACCCACTTTTACACTTTTTTCTTTTGCCCTGAAATAATGCCCTTGGTTAGAACCAAAGCTACATGGAATGTCATGATGGGAGAGCAGCAGGGATTCTGTATGTCCATGGGTAGTGGTGCTGGCAGAAGCATTATATAAGGCAGAGTAGACAAATCAATAGCCAGGAGACTTTATTCTGTCTAGTAAGGACAAATCTTTGTTCTTCTCCCCACTTCCAGCCCCACCTTCATGATAGAAAACTTCCATTGTAATCAGTTTTTCTGGGAATGGCCTTGTTGATTTATGGTATTGACAGATTAGATACTTGGCAGAAGTTTTAGCCAGGTCAGCTTTGTTTAGGGGAGAGCCATGTTGTTACAACCAGGCATTGCATCTATGGCCACCTTTTCAGGGGTTAATTTTAATTATTGGTATTTCATGAGTCCAGTAGGTGAGAAAAGAGTTTGGTAGGTGTCTTTTTTTTTTTTTTTTTTTTTTTTAACATTTTGTCATCTTGTCAACATTACAGAGAGCCTGGTCTGCAATACCCTTTAAAAATTAACTCACTTGGGTCACGTATTTTCACAGCCTGTTTCCTAGATT
Organism: Ctenomys sociabilis; assembly: GCA_004027165.1. NCBI lineage: Eukaryota > Metazoa > Chordata > Mammalia > Rodentia > Ctenomyidae > Ctenomys > Ctenomys sociabilis. Next base: position 24,461 of record PVKA01011808.1, on the reverse strand, counting down.
TCCACATCACTATTTATTCTAGTGTTCAGCCAGCCAGCAAAATAGTAATTCTTAATTGCTGAGGAATTAGTGTAGTCAGGGTTTCTGACCACGTCTCACTTTTGCCCTGCAAAAGGAATTTTCTTCACCGCAGTTCAGTGAACTGGAGAGTTGGAGTTTTCATAGACCAAATGAGTCTCTCACGTTGTCTCTTGGTCCCATGTCACTCTCTGGAGGTTGCTAACACAATAGAGAGGAGGCAGTATAATAGGAATGAATAGTGGTGGAGTTTGAGCCACCAGCTATAAAACTCATGTCTCTAGACCTGCTGGGCTTTGGCCTCTTCTGTACTGTTTCCACTGGCAAGCAGACCAGTGCTGCCTATGCCCAGAGTGGGTGGATTGGGAAACATCCAGGTTGTGTAGGAAGCTCAAACCACAGTCACATCATGTATGTTTCATGGGTAGGCATTTTTATTCTCCATCAAGACCAGCAGTAGGCCTGAAGCAGTTTTTCATAAAGATGAATGGTTTTGTTCAAGAAGCATTTATGTTCTCTAAAATTCTGTGAATCTAGGCTATAATTCTTTTACTCTTGCTTGCGAGGGCTCTAGTCAGCATTTCTACTTCCATGGGCATTTCAGGTTTCATTGGTCTGCTGGATCATAAGGTTTGAGTGGCAAAGCACCTTGAACTGCACCCTGTATTGGCTGGAATCTTTTCTGAAGCTCCACCATAGGCCATCTGTAAATGGGTTAAAGTATATTCAAAATCCAGAAAGGCCTACCCGCTACTGTGCCTATTTTCATCTCATGTAACAATTAGTTGCAGCAACTTTCTTTGGATGGGAGATTTTCACATGCTACAGACTTCAAATCCTTAGACATTTGATCAATATGAAGGATCCCTGATTTTTTAATTTGCTACTGTTCATCAAACCCAGTTAGCATGACGTCAATTTATTGGACTAGTTTGACATTTTTGGAGTGTTAGTGTTCAAAACCCCGGTGGGATACATTATATTGGAAGAATTGGTGGCAGTCTTAGGCAAGTCATAGGCATATAAATGACAGGTAAAAGCCGGGCGTGGTGGCGCATGCCTGTAATCCCAGCACTCGGGAGGCTGAGGCAGGTGGATTGTTCTGAGTTCGAGACCAGCCTGAGCTACAAAGTGAGCTTAAGGCCAGCCTGAACTGCATAGTGAGACCCTGTCTCAAAAAAGACAAAAAAAAAAAAAAAAAAAAAAAAAAAAAAAAAAAAAAAGACAGGTAAAAACAAGGTGCTTCGGATAATACTTGGAAACCACTATGGGAACAAAAGTATTAGTCAAGTTAATAGCAGTGTAACAAGTGTGCTGAGATCCATCCTGATTGCCTCCAGTAAAGAGGGAACATTGTAGGACATCAAGTATAACTGGAATCATTACCTGATTGTGATAGTCTATAGTGTGTCACCGAGACTTGTCACACTTTTGCACAGGTGAAGATAATGAGCTCAGTGGGCGTGGGATAGGTATGCCAACTGCTGTTCATTTAGATCTTTTACGGTGGCATTAATCACTTTGTGGTAAAATATCTTGGTTGGTATGGGAAGTTCAAGGGGCTTCTACTTAGCCCTTCTTCCTTCCTTTTATAATGACTTACTGTCTTCGTTACTTTTCTCATTGTTGAGACAAAATACCTGACACCCAGAGTTAAAGGAGGCAATGTTAACTTTGGAGGTTTCTCTTCATAGTTGACTGCTTCCAAGGCAGGATGGCACAGCAGAGGAGAATCGCAGAAGAGACAGTTCATGGTGGGCAGAAGTCAGCAAGCAGCAAATGGCTAACAAGAAACAGTGACCCTCTTTCTGTCCCTATCTCCTGTCCAAGCTACCCACCCCAGGACAGGTAGCCAGGGTAGGGCAGCCTTAATTCTAACATCATTGAACCATCACAGCCCCACATCCTTGATCAAAGTATCACGGACCCCTGGATCTAGCCACCTTAGTAGGCTTTGGGGGAGACATGTAGATACAAACCGCAACATTAATCAGTTGTGTCAGACAAGCAGCTTAAAAGTTCTACCAATAGCCAAATATATCTCTTTGAGTTAGTTCAGGAACTAAAGCAACAACTACAAATTAGGTCCATTACACACTGTGTGCCTTGTGAGTTCGACTTGAGCTAAGCATTCCATATATTACCTAATCACTTAAGCCTTCATTTAATAAGTGGATCATGGTAGCATTTGGGGAATTGCTAATCTCTGGGAAGTGTGGGTTACTGCTTTTCTCTTATCCACAGTCACCCTACTAAGTGGGCTTCAGGCAATCTTGGAAGAGGCAGCTGTGTAGTGTGTACCTATGCAGTCAATCTAAAAACTGGGAAGAAGTCTTGATTTTCAAGTCTGGTTTTTACTGTAAGAGTTGGGGGCTTTGTTTTCTTTTTGTTTTCCAATTATACAGATTGACCTGATTTTTATTAAGCTACCTTCCATCACCCCTGTAGAAATCAGGAAGCTCACTTGAATGGTGGCATCCCTCATGGTACTGCTGAGGGTTGTGACAGTTGCCAGTCTAGGTCTAGAGGAACAGATCTACACTATACAAGAGAACAACCACAGAAGTTTAAAGGAGGAAGTTGCTCCCTCACTAAAGCATTTTCCACTGCCAGAAAGGAATGTCTTCTGAGATTTTTGGCAATAACCATTCATGTATGAAAAAATCCATTCCAACATTTTGCCTCCCTAAGTCCTTGGATTCGTTTCTCACCATTGTGCCAGGGAAGCCTTGACATCTTTGCCTTATTAAACATGGTTCATCCCAAATTTCATCAACTGATTCAGGATTTGTATTAGAATCACCTCCAGCTGCATAAGGTAGTACATTCAGTTCAGACTATAGTAAGTGCACCTTTTTGTCAGTCAGTCATAGTATTAAACACCAACATCCTTAGACTCTGCTACCTTATGTGGTTTCTAGATTTCCACCACTGTTTTATTATTTATATCTTTGATTTTCTTGATGTGCAGTGATAGTGAATCAGGTTGGTTATCAGCCTGACTAGAGATACCTAGATGAGTGATTGAAGGGACTTGTTGGTCTCTTGGTGTATACCCTGGGGAGGAAGGGTGGTGGGAGTGAGGGAAAGGTAGATGAGACAAGAGGTAGGTCAGGTGGAGTCCTCTTTACCAGATTGGGAAAGAGGGTTGAAGGACAATCATAGTGGTATTTATTTATGCCTTTGCAAAGGTAGTATCATGAGGCTCAAGGCTACCTAATAACTAATGACTGAAATTATGCAGGCAGTATGCTTTTCTCAAGATTGAGGTAGCTTGACTATAGGCACTCTGGCTCTGTCTTGCCTCACACATATGACCAATTCCCAGTATCAGTCACTGCCAACAAGTGATTGGATTGTGGTATACTTACCAGTGAGTTATGCCATCAATATCCTAGCTGAATGTGCTGTTAGGAGGTGGAGCCCAGATGGAGGCAGTAACTGGGGGTCCCTTGGGGACAGATCTCTGTCTCCTTGGTCACCGGGAAGTTAGTAGCTTTGCTTTGTTCACCATGGTCTTCGGCCATGATGTTCCTTGCTTGGAGTTAGCAAACCCAGGTTTGAACATTAATTTCCTTCTGTGTGTTTGGGTTTTCTGTAATCATCCTTAATGAGAATATTAAATGTACTTGAATAATTTGCCTTTCTTTTGGAGAATAGTTTTTCTTCTTTCAAGCTAGAATGTCAGCCATAATTATCTGGAATAAAATTGTTTGAATGAATAGAAGCTATTATATATGGGATGTGGACAAGAATGTAGTTCAGTATTCACATGTGATTTCTACGTGGTTGAATTTTAATTATGGCAGCTTTGAACTATCCTGGCTTTAAACCAAAACTTTATTAACTTATACCATAATTTAAATACTTTAATGTACTATGTATAACTTTTTAACTAGGCTCAGTGGTACATGCCTGTAGTCTTGGGAGGCGAAAGCAGGATGGTTGCAAGCTTGAGGCCAGGCTGATCCACATGAGTTCAGGGCCAGGCTGCACCACATAGTGAGGCCTTGTCTCAAAAAAACAAACAAACAAAAACAGCTGGTTGTGGTCCCCCATGCTTGTAATTCCAGCACTTGGGTGGCTGAGGCAGGAAGATCACCACAAGTTTGAGGCCAGCATGGGCTACATAGTGATTTCAAGGCCAGCATGAACTACATGGTAAAACCTTGTCTCAGAACCCAAAAACAGACAAACAGAAATGTCTTTTTCTATATATTTTTCTTTCTTTTTTTTTTTTTTTGGTGGAACCAGGGATTGAACTCAGGCCCTTGCCCTTGCCAGGGACGCACTCATTCCACTGAGCCATCTCCTCGGCCCTCTATATATTTTTCAATATGAGTTTTTAAAGAAAGGACATATTTTAATTCCCGTTGTTACTGAAAAAAGGACCTAGTTCCTTATTTCTCAAAATAGAGTAGCTATATATCATGTTGTACATACAGCAGTTCTGATTTACTGTGTCTGTCATCCTGACTTAATTATTAATGGTTGCTCCCCTTATTCTCAAGTGTCTTAGTTTACTCTGACCAGATAAATTTATTTTTGAATGATCAGTTTATTGTAAATTTCTGTTGTGTAATAGTCCTATATGTTTAGAAAAATACAAATTACACATTAATTCTTACAGTTTATATTCAGGAAAAATATGTAAATAAAATTCAATGGATGGCTGGGTGTGGTGACACAAGCCTGTAATCCCAGCACTCAGGAGACTGAGGCAGAAGGATTGTTGTGAGTTCAAGACCAGCCTGAACTGCATAGTGAGACCCTGTCTCAAAAAGATAAAAAAAAATTTTTTTTCAATGGATGGCTTTTCATATGCTAATGGCTAAAACTAACTGAAATCAAAATGGATCAAAGAGTTAAATATTAAAACAGGCACTAGATCTACTGGAGGAGAAAATAGGTAGAAATCTTGAAGGCATAGGGATAGGCAGAGAGTTCATGAACAAAAACCAAACTACATGGGAAATACTTCAGATAATCAGCAACTGGGATCTTGTCTTTTTGAAAAGTTTCTGAATGTCAAATCTCCAGTGAAAAGAAAACCCACAAATTTAGGGAAAAAAATTCAGCAAGCTGTCCTTCAGACAAAGGTCTTCTATCTAGAACTTATAATGACTTTGTAAAGCCTTTTTACCAAGATGGCACTGAAAGTGAAGAAGGAACCCCTACCCAAAGCTGAAGCCAAAGCATAATGGATCTTTCTTCAAAAATTCATAGGAAAATCAAATTTTTCATCAGTACAGAAGCATGTGCCTGAAGTCCCACCTACATAGCAGGCTGGGGTGGGACCATGTCTCCATAAAACAATAAATGTCTTTATATCTGTGTTCTATAGAATATATACAGGCTTTTGTTTTCTTTAGTATAATTGGGATTTTGTGTGTTTAAAATTATGGATCAGGGGGAATTATGGTACTAGTAAGGGTTGAGGAGCCCATGAGGAGGGCAGGGAAGAATGGGACTCCAGGAATCTGGAGGGCTATTTGGCAGGGCCTGTTTGCCAGGAGCAGAGAGTGACATTATCTCTTGGGGAGTTTAGTTTGGTACTTTTTTGAATTAAAAGAAAATTATAAAGGTGGAGATAATTAAACATTCCTTAAAGTAAAAAGGAAAAAAGTAATGAAGGGCTCAGATGTAGGTAAATTTGCAGTAGAGAACAGCAGTTAGAGAAGCCATTTTTTATAAAGTAGGAGATTATACAGGAAGGTAGAGAAAGGTGTCACAGCATCTGGGGGCCAACCCAGCTATCCTGCTGAGGTGTCACCAGAGGACCAAGCAGTTTCTAAGAAGCAATTGCAAATAGGATTGAGGGCTATACAACCAGCATAGCCCATGTCAGGTCTCATAGTGGTGTCGCTCAACTGTGTATGCACCAGGAAGCATCCAGTAGGATTGATTACTGGTGGGAACACAACTAGCAACTGAAAAGGAAAAGAAGCAGGAGTGGAGTAGTGTGCAATCTTTCAGAATACTTCAAAGACAAGAGAGGCCGGTCAGTTTGGTAGGAAACCCCAAACAATCTAACATATCCTCTTCCACCTATCAAGATTGTATTAGTGCTTCAGGGTTTACAGATTGTGGTGCAGCTAAGGTAAAATACTATTAATTTCAATTCAGAAAAGATGGGTGAGGCTTTTTTGCCTGTTTATTGGAGAAAGATACCCTAATGTGAACATTTTAATCTATTTTGTTTTGTTTTTTGACATAGGGTCTTGCTCTGTAGTTAAGGCTAGCCTTGAACTCACAGCAGTCCTTCTGCCTCAGTCTCCCCTGTGCTAGGACTTGTGCTGTTTATATTATTTAATTATAAAAGTATATTTGGCCAAAAATCTGAAGAAAAGGGTTTAGCTTCCTCCTGTCATTTTTATTTTTTTGTATTTAGACACTGAACTATTTTTATTGTATTTTGAAAATTTTAAATGTACAGAGTAAAAAACTTTGTATGTCTTTCCAGTATTGGAAACTTTTGCCACAGTTGCCTTATTCTATAATATATAAAGGGATACACATGTGTTTCTGTCATTTTTAATTCTGTAACAATCGCCTAATATTCTCATGTGTTACTTACAGTGTCAGCAGTTACCAAAGATATTTCACTCAGAGTTGCTTTATGTAATAGATGACTGTTTTTTTTTTTTTATCTGCCTCTGCACTCAGTCTGTCACTGTGTTTCGGTTGAAGTATGAAGAAGAAAATCCATGCTGGACCTGGTTATACATGCCAGTAATCACATATCTCAGGAGGCTGAGGTAGATCACCATTGAGTTGGAGGCCAGCCCAGGCAACATAGTAATTTGAAGACCAGTCTTAACTACATAGCAAGACCCTGTCTTAAAAAAGAAAAACAAACTCATTTCACACATACAAGCAGTTAGGAGTAGTATTTTGTGTGTGTGTATGTGTGTGTGTGTACACAAGATATTATTTGACTTGACTTAAAAACTTGGCAAATGATAGTTTCTTACCAGTTATTTGCAATAGAATTTGAAACCGTATCACTAGCCTTGTATATCCTTAGGGTGTCTTGGTCTCTCTTGTGCTGGAAAGGGGTGTGTTCTGGTAGAATTAGTTTGACATTGATATATAAATACGCTGTTTGATTGGTCCTTTAAACATTTAGACCCTTCCTTTTCTTATTACTGCCTTTAGTTTCGTGGCACCCACCTTCCTCTATTCTATTTTGACAGGAAACTAAGTTATTTAGGAAGGACCAATTGTTTCCATTGTGTTATGTTATGGTTTCTTGTCTATAATTTCACTTTTTTACTGAAGTAAAGACCAGATTGCACTTTTGCTATATTTAAAAATTTTTTAAAGCCCGTGTTTATTCTGAAGGCTCATTTTCCTACAAGGGAGTTTGCCTGCCCTAGCTGTGGAGTTTTAAGAAAGAAATCCAGGTCAGCAGTGTTGTGCAAAGGTGTCAAGGGAGCCAGTGTTAGTTAAGAGTGCTTGGTGCAGTTTGGGAAAGCAGCAAACAGGGGTTCTGCACCAGTGAACCACCCCATTCCACCAGCCCTTGTTCTGCTGAAGAGCATGAGGAAAACACACCTAGTTCTCCAACTAAAACCTTAGTTACTTACAAAAGTATAAGGCATACACATAGAGGCATGGCCCTTTTAAATGGATTTTATAAGTGATAGGCTGTTGCTTGAAGTCTTCTGAGATTACTTATGCTTTTTGTTTTAAATGTGATCACTTTCCAAGCAGTTTGACAAACCATTAAATCTAGAATAATAGCCTTGTGGCAATTGTGATAGCAACTTACTATTATTTTTTTTTCTTTGTATTTTTAGGGAAGGGTCTACAGGGTGTTCAGGATCTCACTGCTGGGATTATAGGCACGCGCCACCACACCCAGCCTCAGTTACCCTCTCTGAGGGCAGGCCCACAGAGCAGGCCTGGGGAATAAAACCCTGGCCCCTGTGCCTTAATTCACTGAGCTATTTGCAACTTATTTCTTGAATACTGTTATGAACCTTGCAGTGAGGTCAACATTATGAAGAAATAAAGTAGTGAAATACAGTTTTTCCTTTATAATTTATTTATTTTTCTCATAGGTGTTCAGACCCAGGCTCTCATGCTGCCTTAGCATTCAGCTAACTCCCCAGCCCATTTTGACTTTTTTCTTTTGTTTTTTTAAAAATTATTTACTTATTTAATCATATATCTGTATATACCAATACACATATTTTTTCATACATATGTGTGTGCATGTGTGTATAAAAGACAGGGAAGAAGTAACAAAATTAACAGAAAATGGAAATATACTTTTTAAGTTTCTAATACTAGGAGAAGATATCATACTATGTCTTTCAGATAAATTGTAATTCAAAGATATAGTATAAATCTTAAAATAAAAATTAAGATTAAGCAATATTGAGAAAATTAAATACTAATTAATTAAAAATTAAATGTTTCAAAACAATTGAACTAAGAAAAGTTTTCATGATAGTAAAGAAGTACTAAGAATAAAACATAAGATAAATACCGGAATGACAAATAAATAACCACTTCTGACAGTTTGGGGAAAGGATATCGCACAAAGTTCTAGTGTGTTGTGGTCATGGATAATGACCATGACACTCACTGGTGGCCAGGTGTCACTTGTGTGACTGAGCTACAAGCTATTTCCTTGAAATCCGCCCTATAGACGCATATAGAATCATGACCCATAGGGTGCAAAAGTAGTTCATTTGTAGAGTGTGCTGATGGAAATATTTTGCTGCTATACACAAAAGAGTAACTAAGAGACTACTATTGTATACCTCTTATTCTGTGTTTAATTGTTTGCCCTATTTGGAGGGTTCTTTCCATTCTCATTCGTGGTGTTGTGATCATTTTACTCCTTCTCTAGAACATCATTTAGTAGTCTGTGTAGGCTTGGCTTTGTCATCATGAAATTCTTTAGTTGTTCTTTGTCATGGAAATATTTTACTTCTCCATTATGCTTGAAAGATAGTTTTGCAGGGTGTATCAGTGTGGGTTGGAATTTGTTTTCTTGCAAGACTTGAAGTACTTTGCTCCATGTTCTTCTTGACTTGATGGTTTGTGAAGAGAAATCTGCCCTTATTCTGATGGGTTTTTCTTTAAACGTGATCTGTTTCTTTTCTTTAGCGGCTTTTAGTATACTATTCCTGTGCTGAATTTCTGAGATCGTGATTATTATATGCCTGGGAGTAGTTTTAATTGGGTTAATGTTATTTGGAGTTGTATATGCTTTGGTTCCCTGAATGTCGTTATTGCCCCATATTTGGGAAGTTTTCTGCTATTACTTCTGCCCATATTCTTTTTATATCATTTGTATTGACCCCTTCCTTTTCATTGATGCCTATTCATCTCACATTGTTCATCTTTGCATCATCTTGCAGGTGCTGAATTATTTTTTCCTACATCCTAGTTGTTTTTTTTTTGTCTTTTTGAGACAGGGTCTCACTATACAGTTCAGGCTGGCCTTAAGCTCACTTTGTAGCTCAGGCTGGTCTCGAACTCACAACAATCCTCATGCCTCAGCCTCCTAAGTGCTGGGATTACAGGCATGCGCCACCACACCCGGCCCTAGTTGTTTTTAAGAGATCTTTGCTTATTTTTTCACTAGTTGCAATGGTATCTTTAAGGTCAGAAAGCCTGTTTTCACTTTCACTCAAGCTGATTTGCCAGCTTATGATTGAGGTTTTAATTTCCTGTATATCACTTTGAATCTGTTTCATACATTCTATTTCTTTCCTGTGTTGTTCATTCAGTGGTTCCATCATTTTTATATTCTGCTCTATTGGTTATAGTTATCGCTGCTTTTTTTTTACTTCAGAAAGTATTTCTGATCTGATTTCTTTTATACCTCTCTGCAGTTGTTTCTTTACTTCCAGTGCTATTATTTCAAAGATTTCAAGTGTGTGATTTCCAATTTCCTCTATGCTAGTGTCTTCTGCATTTATACTGGGTGGACTCAGGGCCTGAGACTGCTTTTCGTTCCTTCTCTTTGTCATTTTGCATACCACTGACTTTTGACCTTTGGTGTAGAGCTTAGATCTGGATCTATGAAGTTCAGACTCCTCCAGGTGGGTGTGGCTTGGGTCTGGCTGATGTGCTCCATTTCTTCCTGCTGTAGCCTTGAAGGTGAACACTTGTGTCACTCTGGCAAGATGTTCTGCTCCTGAATCAGCTGGTTGTGTCTTAACATGCTAGTCTCTTTGCAGGGAGTTCTGCTGAAGGGTTCCAAACTGGACCTGGGCTGTGGGTTGCTTCAGGATCTGGCAGCCCTGGGCTGTCTCACTCATATGCTGGGCCTGCAAAGCCTGCACTCTGGGTCTATTCAGGGTGGCCCCGGGCATTCTCCCCATTTTTACTTTTTAGAGAAACATTCTCATATACAAGTCCATGTGAAATAATGAGACTTTATGATGAACATAGAGTATGTGAGGGCATTAAATATGAAAAGAGGCTAATGAAATAAGTGGTGAAGGAGCAAATTATCAGTGAATGTTGAAAGAGTTCAGAGGAAAAGACCTGGGAGTAGTGGCCTATGCTTGTAATCCCAGAACTTGGGAAGCTGAGGCAGGAGGAGCCCTGCAAGTTTGAGACCAATTTGAGTTATATATTGAGATCCTATCTCCAAAAAAACTGGAAAAAAAAAAAAAAAAAACCCTGAGGAAGATGAGCAGACATCAGCAGAGTGGCTTGAGAGAAAGTGAGCCCCAACTCTGTCTCTGGGGTAGAGTGGCAGGCAGGTTACTTGGGAAGGCACCCCTGATCTCAGCAGCAAAGAGAGCTGAAAGCTGAGGGTTGGAGGTGAAGGGGCTCAAGGGCATGTGCCTGCCCCAAGGACAGCTCTCTTCTTGGAACAAGAGATAGGATTTTTTTATTAGCATTAGAAACAGAAGGAAGTATGCCTGTCCTACACAGGACCTGATTAGATTTATGGAATATTCATTTATTATGGTCATGGTAGAACTCAACAGTTTTCCTTAGATTTGTACTCAGATCAAGAGGTAAAAGGTGTGTTTGTCCCAACTGTATGGTTAGCTTGTGGCAAAGCCAGGAACAAGGAACCTAGTTATCTCTGCTGATGTTCAACCCTACACATTTTTTTTTTTTTTTTTTTTTTTTTTTGCGGTACCAGGGATTGAACTCAGGACCTTGCAGTTGCCAGGCAAGCACTTACTCTACTGAGCTATCTCTCTGCCTCCTGAAACCTTTGCTTTGTTTGCTCATCTTTTCTTCTTCTATCCCACCCTTTTCTCACTCTCTTCCTTTTTTGTTCTTTAAACTTTCCTATAGATTTATTACAATATTAATAATCAAGGAAAAAGAAAACCTGTATTTGTAGAAGTAACTAAAGGCTTCAAGAAGTCAGTTGCAGACTGGCTTCAACTTCTCAGCACCACAAGCATTTCTTTTCTATAATTATGTAATTTTTCTGTAATAATCTAGAAGTGATGTATTACTACATTTGTGCATGGTGTGTGTGTTTGTTGAGACTGGGTTTTGTGATGTAGTTGAGACTGGCTTTGAACTCACTATGTAATCTCAAATTCATGGCAATCTTTGCTGCCTCAGCCTCCTGAGTGCTGGGATTACAGGTGTGTACCACATTCCCATTTTCTTCAGTTCTTCAATTATAAAAGTGCAAAGGAAATGATATACTTGTCTTCTAGAGTATTACAGAGAAATTAACTAGCAAGTCATAGGAGAAAAGAAATGTTTCTGGTGCTCTGAAGTTGAAGCTAGGAATCAGCCTGTAATGATAAGTGTATCATTTGAAAAAAAATTTCCTTTTTCTTTTGAATTGTATTGACATTTTTTGAAGAGCAGCAGACTTAATGTGTAGGAGGTTCTTTCTGAACTTAGTTCTATTTCTTTTACCCAAGTGTGTATTCAATACTACGTTGAGTTGGTACACTTACAACTTTTTGAGATCAGATGATGCAATTCCTTTACCTTTGTTTTTCTTAAAATGAGTTCTGGCTTCTCTTGATTTTTTTTTTTTTTTTTTTTTTTTTTTTTTTTTTTTTTTTTTTTTTTTTTTTTTTTTTTTTTTTTTTTTTTTTTTTTTGTCTTTTTGAGACAGGGTCTCACTGTGCAGTTCAGGCTGGCCTTAAGCTCACTTTGTAGCTCAGGCTGGTCTCGAAACTCACAACAATCCTCATGCCTCAGTCTCCCAAGTGCTGGGATTACAGGCCTGCGCCACCATGCCTGGCATATTCTCTTGTTTTTTTAAGTTTCCATGTATATTATAGAATAAGCTTGTGGGCCAGGGAGATGGCTCAGTAGAATAAGCGCTTCCTGGGCAAGCACAAGGGCCTGAGTTCAGTCCCAGGTTCTGCCAAAAAAAAAAAAAGAATAAGCTTGTTATGTTTTTAAAATTCTGCTGAGTTTTTAATTTCAATTGCCTTAAATCTATTGGAACTTTTCATGTTAATAATCTTGATTCTTGCTTATTTTACTTTTTGATATTTTTCTAATTTAATTTTCTTGCATGTTTTATACTTGTTTTGTGGAGGAAATAACCCTTATTATATGCTTACATTACCAAAAGATACTCTGTGTTGTTTTTAACCTTAAGTGGAACCTTATTCTTATAGTAATTTATTTATTTTTATCTGTAAATTTTTAGAAAGTTTTCCTAGGGGCCAGGGAAATGGCTTAGTGGAATAAGTGCTTCCCTGGCAAGTGCAAGGGCCTGAGTTCAATCCCCAGTTCCACCAGAAAAAAAAGTTTTCCTGAAGGTAGATGTTGTGACTCAGGAGCCTGAGACAGGAGGATTGCTACAAGTTCAAGGTCAGCCTGGGCTGTTTTCTGAGTTAAAGGCTTGTGCTATACAATGAGACACTGTCTCAAACAAACAGAAAACAAGAAGAAGAAGATTGGATTATTTTATATTAAACTAACTGTCATGGTTTTGTAGAAAATAGACTGTCTTGTAACTTGTTTTACATCGGTGTTTAAGGGTCTCCCACAGAATTCCTGGATGAGACGATGGCCTACCAAGAATATCAAAACAGCCAGAACTGGCCAGAAGATGCAGACTTTTGTTTGCAACCTGGGCAAGTGGTAAACCCTGTGCAGACTGGTAAGTGTGGGCTTTGAAGTCCTCATGCCTTCAAAGTAACTGTGCATGTGATATGTATACCAGTAAGTGGCACCTATCACTCAGCCAGTGAAGCTCAAAAGTCGCAACCAAGCTGGGCCTGGTGCCACATTCCTGTAATCCCAGCACTGAGGATGCTGAGGCAAGAGGATCACTGGGAGTTTGAGACCAGCCTGGGCTACATAAGTGAATTCAAGGCCAGCTGTACCAACTACATTGTGAGACTTGTCTGAAAAACAAGCTAAAAATCACAACTAAAGTATCAGTTTTCCTCCTGAGCTTGTGGTTGCTATTTAATCTCCTCCTACCTACCCTTTCATCTGAGGCACTTATATTTTGTAGAAAAGATCTTTTTCTAATAAATTAATTGAAATTTATGTATTCAAAACTAAAAGGTCAGTATTGTCTTACAATCTTAATTTTTTTTTGTTTGTTTGTTTTGCCTCATTTTATTTTTATTTTATTTTTTTGGCAGAACTGGGGATTGAACTCAGGCCCTTGCACTTGCCATACAAGTGCTTATTCCACTGAGACATCTCCCTGGCCCCTTTATTTTTATTTTTTGAGAAAGTTTGGTTATATAGTTCAGATTGCCCTTGAGCTCACTGTATATCCTGGGCTGGACTTGAATTCAGAGTAATCACCTTGCCTCAGCCTTTCCAGTGCTGGGATTATAATCCTGTGCTTCCATGCTTGGTTATCAGAAACTTAATTATTCAAGAAGGATTATTATAGTAATAATCGGTGCTGTTTCTCAACTGCCTGCTTTTTGCCAGTCATGGTACCAGAGTCTCTAAATACATTTTTCCTGTTTCTTACCTGTCAACATATATTATTATCCTGATTTGAGAGAAAACTGCCTCATCCTCAATTTCTGTAAAATTCAAGCAAAAAAAAAAAAAGTATATTAGAAAGCATCTCTGCAGTTGCTCCAAGCTAGAGGTAGTGCGAGGAATGATCTCCAGAGGACATCCCAGGTGTGTGGCACTGCCTCCTGCAAGTTTGCCAATGTGAGTGTCAGGTGATCCCCTGCATGCAGGCCTTCCTTCCATCTAACTTCTAATTCTAAATGTTAGAATACTTTTCTCACCACAATAGGAAATTCTGTGTCTAGCTCTCTAAGTACTCCAGTTCCAAGCAACCACCAGTCACCCTTTGCTCGTATACATTTCCTGATTCTGGTCTTTTCACATAAGTTGAGTCAATGTCATATGTAATCTTTAGCAACTAGCTTTTTTTTTTTTTAATTTAGCATATTTCTGTTTTTAAAAAATATATCCAGTGTATTGGCATGTTGTGGTTTTGATTTGTATTTTTATAATGACTAATTACGTTTTTGTTTTCAACTTTTCAGGTGCTTGTTTGCCTTATCTGTATATTTCTTTAGAGAAATGTGTAATGAGAATCTTTGCCCATTTTCTATTTTGTCTTTCTGTTATTATGCTATGAGTTGTATATGTTCTTCATATGAGATGTGTATTAGATTTGGGGTTTGCAAACATTTTATCTCATTATATTTATTGTTACCCTTCTGAGTTGTGTCCTTTGATGTGTAAAAGTTTTTTTTTTGTTTTTGGTAGAACCAGGGATTGAACTCAAGCCCTTGCGCTTGCGAGGGAAGCACTTATTCCACTGAGCCATCTCCCTAGCCCCCCCACTTTTTTTTTTGATGAGGTTCAATTCATCCATATTTCATTTTGTTGCTTGTATGTTTGGCATTCATACTTATGATTTTGTTGCCAAGACCAAATTCATAAATACCTATCTTTTATTTTAGTTCTTAAATTTTGGACTTTAATCTTTATTCTATTTTGAATATATATATTGAGAGCTATTATAGCAAGGGGAGGTGACATGAGCCTGTAATACTGGCACTTGGGAGGCTATGATAAGAGGATTGCTGTTAGTTCAAGACCAGCTTGAATTACATAGTGAGACCCTGTGTCAAAAAAGAGTTGTTACTGTTAGATTCATTCTTTTGCTAAACCCTTGTGCCAGCTTCCCTTTTTAACAAAACCCATTTAATAGTCTTCATACTTTATTTAAAATCTGTGAAGCACAAACATGGTCTTCTCAAGCTTCAGCTCCATCCCATTGATTTTTAGGTCTTTTTTCCAGCATAGTTGCTCTTAATGCCCATGGGTTCTATATCCAAGAATCCAATAAATCATGAATCTAAAATACTGAAGGACTAACCAGGCATGTTATAATCCTAGCACTTGGGAGGCTGAGGCAGGAAGACTGCCATGAGTTCAAGGCCAGCCTGGATACATACTGAATACTAGGCCAGCCATAATTGCCTAGCAAGATCCTGTTCAAAAACTAAACCAAACTAAACCAAAAAAAAAAAGCACCCAAAATATTCAATGAAGAAAAACTGCATCTTTACTGAGCCTGTGCAGGCATTATTTCTTGTAATTCTCTCAATGATGCATTGTTAATATACTAATACAAGTATTTCCATAGCACTTACATGGTAAAGTTTTGTTGGTAGTTTAGAGATGATTTATTTATTTTTTATCCCCCCCCCCAGAGATGATTTAAACTATACAGAGAATGCACATATGTTTGTTTGTTTGTTTGTTTATTTATTTTGTTGGAGCTGGGGATTGAACTCAGGCCCTTGCTCTTGCCAGGAAAGCACTTGATCAACTGAGCTATCTTCCCAGCCCCACACATATGATCTTTGCAAAAATTTTTTGCTATTTTATACACTGAACCTGTAGATCCTAGGATTTTGATGTGTGTGTGGTGGTTAAGTTTATCATCAGTCTTCTGTGCGTGACAAAAGGACAGCTGTAGTACTCAAGCATGCTTGCTCTTATGTCTGCTAAGTTTTGCAGTTAGGAAGTGTGAGTCTACTTATTTTTTTCTTTTTTGAACTGTGTTTTTTTTTTTCCATTTTCTGTTTTTAGATGCAGGTCTTGCTATGTAGCCCAGGCTGGCCTTGAACTTACTGTGATCCTCCTATTCCTCCCAAGTACTAGGTTGCACAACCATACTTGGCCTAGAAACATCTTGAGGAAGTGGTGCATTAGCCTCACCAGAGGTGCTAGTTAAAAACCTAGGTATGATTGATAAAGAAAGCCTGCTTAGAAAGCAATGTTCTGTTCTATCTTGACTAGCTGGGTTTTTCATTCTCTGTGTACAAAAGCTCAGACTGCCTCACTCAAGCCAGCCCCGAGCCCAGAGCTTTTTCTCTTTCAGATGCCAGCTGCTCACCTGGTCTTCTTTGGGGCAAAAGTTTCTCTTCTTGAACTGTTTTCTGAAAGCCTCATTTTTTAATAATTTGAAATGAAGCCTGAGTATGGTGGCGCACACCTGTAATCCCAGCACTCATGTGGCTGGGGCAGAATCATCCTGCTGAGTTGGATGCCAGTTTGGGTTACAACCTGAGCTGCATAGTTAAAGCTGTCTCAAAAAGACAAAAAAAAAAAAAAAAAAAAAAAAAAAAAAAAAAAAAAAAAAAATCTATTCTTTACATATATTTGAAAATTTAGATTTCTCTGTACTTTCATCTTCTAGGATGTTAGTTTTTATACATTTGTTGGTTTATATAGATAATCTAAGTGAATGACCATTTCCTATAGGTAGGGTCTTATACTATCTCAGCTTGCATATATTCAACAAGGAAGTTAGCATATTTATCACATGGCATTGTGAAATGGTAATGCTTCTGATTGTATGCAGTGGATGTAAGTTTGGATCTCTGCTGTCTTGCAGGTCCCTTTAAGGTGCACCAGGATGATAGTCTGGCGGATCTGCTCTTTCTCTCAAGTGGAACAACAAACACTCCAATGTTTATGGGACAAAATGATCCCCCAGAGGACCATTACGGTATGGCTTACCATGGACTTATTCTGCAGAGAAGGCAAAGTGTTTCATAGATTTATTGTTTGAAAACTGTATAACTAAGACACTTGAAACAGTGCTTACAATTTTGTATTTGTGAATAACATGGATAGTTTCATTTTTACTTTTCTGTGGGCTTAAGATCTTTGGGAAAAGGGCTAGGAAGATAGGTTGGTGGTGTAAGCACCTCCCTGGCAAATGCAAGGACCTGGGTTTGACTCCCAATACCACATGCTATGCCAGCCCTGCAAAGTGCCAGCCCTGTACTGAGCCAGCCACTTGAGATCAGGTGTGGTGGTGCTTGCCTGTAATCCCAATGCTGAGAAGGCTGAGACAGGAGGATCACTTGGCTCAGACAGGAGTCTGAGGCCCTGTACCAAATGAATAATTTGAAAAAAACTCTGGGAAAGAAGGATGTTAAATGAGTTGACTGCTGGTATTATCCCTCTGACCTCTTGGTACTTTGATGATATTCACTGTGACCCCTGTTGTTTTAGTTCACTAGCTAGTGGGCCATCTTGCTGCTCTGCCTTCTTTTACAGTCCCCTCAACCCCATATCCTCTCTGCTTTCACCACAGATGAGCCTTCCTCTTTCCTTTTCTTCTTCTCTATGTGTGCTTCTGGGTTTTTTGGGGGGATGGTGTGAGGGGGAGTTTGAGATGGGGTCTATGTAGTTCAGGCAGACCTAACTCATAATTTAGCCCAGGGTGACTTTGATTCTACTAGATTCAGGGTGACTGAATCTACTAGGATTCTCCTGCCTCAGCCTCCCAAATGCTGGAATTAATAGTGTGTGCCATCAAGCCTAACTCTCTTTACTAATCCATTCTAAATATTCCTGCTCTACTGACTTTTTTTCCAGAACCAGGGATTAAACTCTCGCCCTTGCACTTAACAGGCAAGCACTTATGCTACTGAGCTATCTCCCTATCCCCTGTATTGACCATTTTGAATTCCTGTTGTATTTTCATCTGATTTACTTAATTAAGACCTTAATATTTATTTATTTATTTTTACTTTTTGAGTCAGTGTCTCAGAAGCTGGCCTTGAGCTCACTTTTAGTAAGCTGGTCTTGAACTCATAACAATCCTCCTGCCTCAGCCTCCCCAGTGTTGGAATTACAGGCATGTGCCACCACACCCATCATATAAAGAAGACCTTAAAAGACACTCTTTATTCTTCATTTCTAAATTTCTCTGTTGGGTTTTAATATCTTTGTTTCATTTTTTTTTTTATTGTATTCTAGTTTTCCAGATACTTTCATCAGATGGATCTCCTGGTCCCAGGGCCTGCTGGCATCTTTATGATTTCTTTTTTTTCCCCCTTATGTATTTGGTACAGTGTGTAAAAGGTTTCACTATGTAGATGGGACTTCTAGAGATTGCCTGTTTTTCAGCCTTTAAAGGGCTGGGCTTACAGTTGTGTGCACCACCATGCCCAGTCTCAGTCACCCTCTCAGGGGCCATGGGTGCAGGGTGGGGTGGGCTTACTCACCGGGGATCAAACCCCAGCCACTGTGATCTGCCTAAGCAGGCACTTTAGTCTGCTGAGCTCTCTGGTTGGCCCTATGATTTCTTTACCCAGTGTTATGTTTCCTTGAAATTGATCACCCTTTGCTCCTCTCTGAGATGTTCTGTGGTAGTCTGATCCGTCTGAACTCCTTTAGAACTGGTTCCATACTCAGTATATTATACAATATGCATTATTTGATTTATGTGTGTTTTGCCTGAATTGTAACAATATAACTGAAATGTAAAAATTTTGCCACTCATGCTGGCAATGTTCCTGTAGGTAGTCACCGCTATGTAGGAAGCTGAGGCAGGAGGATCACCTGAGCCCAGGAATTCCAGACTAGCCCGGACAACATAGTGTGACTGTTACTTTAAAAATGTCATGAACTTAATGTCTGGGACTAGCTGGCATTAAATCTAAGATATATGGCATAGGGCAGTATAATAATGGTCCTCTTGTGGTTGTCTTATTAATAGTTTATAAAACCTTCATAAAAGGTAGTGTTAATCTCATTCCACAGAGGAAATAAGGCTCATAGTTGATTACTACACACCATATCACATTGGTTGTGGTATTGCTTGCATTTAGTCTTTGATATTGTGAATCTTTTTTCTTCTTTTTCTTTACATGCTGGGAATTGATCCTAGTGCCTTGAACATGCTAAGTAATGGCTCTGTCACAAAGATGGATACCCATCCTTTCTTTTCTTTCCTTTCCAGGTAGGGTATCACTATGTAGTTGAGACTGGCCTTGAACTCACTAGCCCAGAAGAGACTGAAAATCAGTCCTAAATTATCCTGCCTCAGCCTTCTGAATGCTCTGGTTGTAGGCATGTGCCGTCATACCCAACTTTCTATCTTTTTAAAATTTTACTTACTTTAATTATAAAACTGAATGTAGTGACACATGGCTATAATCTGAATTTAGGAAGTGGAGGCAGGAGCATTTATCCAAGCTTAAGGCAGCCTGGGCAGCCTGACCTACGTAGTGAGACCCTCTCTCAAAAAACAAAAATGAAGAAAATTTTTTTTAATTTAATCATAATACTGGGGATTGAAGCTAGGACCTTTGTACTGAGCTATATCCCTGACAACCCCCCCACCCCCAACTTTTTGTGGTGCTGGGAATCAAACCCAAGGCTTTGTACATGCAAGGTAAGAACTCTACCACTGAGCCACATCCCCAGGCTGCCAACCCTTTTTATTTTGAGACAGACTCTCAGAGTCTTTTAAATTCCCATAGCAAGGCTCAAGCTTGTGCTCCTACTGCCTCAGTCTCCAAAAGGGATTATAGGTCTACAGCAATGTGTCCAGCATTTTTGTTTGTTTTGCTTTCTTTTTGAGACAGAGTCTGATGCAGGTAGTAAGCCTCTTGTCTCAGCTTCCTAAGTAAGATTATAGCTGTGTACCATCATGCCCAGTTTATATTGGAACTTTATAGTACCCTGTAAAGGATAGTCAACAAATGTTGATCACTTCTATGGTATAATGATACCTTCCTATTGACAACTACCTAAAACTTGAAGAATGTCAGTAGTATGGGCTTTTAAATTTTTTAGCGCTGCTAGTCCTGGTGGCACGTGCCTATAAACCCAGTACTCAGGAGGCTAAGATTTGAGCCTTGCTATGGGAATTTAAGAGACTCTGAGAGTCTGTCTCAAAATAAAAAGGGTTGGCAACCTGGGGATGTGACTCAATGATTGAGTTCTTACCTTGCATGTACAAGGGCTTGGGTTTGATCCCCAGCACCAAAACGTTAGTGGCAAGGGGTTATGAGGAATATAGCTCAGTGCAAAGGCCCTGGCTTCAATCCCCAGTATTACAATTAATTACAAAATTCTTTTTTTCTTTGTTTTGTTTTTTGAGGTAGGTTTTTACAATGTAGGTCAGGCTGCCTTAAGCTTTTATAACTGCCTCAGCTTCCTAAATTCAGATTATAGCCATGTGTCACTACATTCAGTTTTATAATTAATTAAGGTAAGTAAAATTTTAAAAAGATAGAAATGGTTAGTTATTTTGGCACAGTACCTGAAACCCCAGTGTTTAGAAGGCTGAAGCAGAAGGATAACTGATTTTCAGTCTAGTCTGGGCTGGTGAGTTCAAGGCCAGTCTCAACTACATAGTGATCCCCTACCTGACTTGAGGCCAGCCTTGGGCTACATATCAAGACCCCATCTCAAAACAAAACCCTTAAGTGCTTTAGTTTTTATTGGGCTATGTATTCTTGGTGATATCTATTACAGGTTTAACATACCAAATTGCTTTTTCTTCTGTCATGTATTTCTCAATATTAGGTATGTCTTCCTGTGACACATTTGCTCCAGCCACTGTTGCACCTCAGGGCTGGTCTGTGCCGGCCCCAAACTCTGCACAGTTAGAATGCTTTGTTTCCCCAGAGGATATTCGGGATCTTTCACAGCCAGGTACAGGTAAGTCACTTGAAGTCGCATTGTCAGTTAATGATTGCAGTATCCATTCAGTATAAATCCAGACACATTTTTACCATAAGATAAAATTCTCAGGGCTATCACAAATATTTTAAACCTTATATTAGTGATATAATGGAGGGAATTAAATTGTGGCAGACCCAATAATAATAATTGGGGTTAAGAAATTATAAAAAAAAAGGGGGGGGGCTAGAGAGATAGCTTGGTGGTCTAAACACCTGCCTGACAAGTGCAAGGGCCTGAGTTCAATCCCTGATAATGCCTGCCATGCTGGTCCTGCATGACAAGACCCTGTACCAAATAAAGAAGTTGTAAAAAAAGAAACAAAATGTTTTTCGAGATAAAATAGTTAAATTCTGAATGGAAAATTATTGGCAGTTTTGTAATTGTTTGACATTATTCATGCATTTGGAAAGTGTCTGGGCAAGTAGGATATTGAAAGAAAGAAAAATAACGGAAAGAAAATCTTGGTAGGCCAGGTGTAGTGTCACACACCTATAATCCCAGCACTGGGGAGGCTGAGACAGGATGATTGCCACAAGTTGGAGGCCAGTCTGGGATACATAGTAAGACCCTGTCTCAAAAAAAAAAAAAAAAAAAAGAGTTAATAAGTCTTGTATGGAAGGTCAGCATGAATATAGTAATCGTGGTGTGGTCCAAAGTTTCCTGAGATATCTGCATCTCAGAAAATCCCAAAATAAAAAATAGACAATACTATGAAGAAATTCAAACTCAAATTGAGATGGGGGCAAGGAAACTCAAAGGTCTGTTCTGGGAAGATTGTACCTCCCATAATTCTCAGGCAATAAAAAACCATGGTGGAAAGGTCCTGCATGTTACATTTGCTATGACTGCTGTGTGTCCCTGTCTGTGAGACACCCAGGCTTTGGAGATTGACTGCAGTCAAGCCTTGCCTTTGACGTTCTTCCTGGCTCTCAAGAGGGGCAGGGCAGGTGTGTGGATGCAAGTGAACCCAAAGTGTTTCTCACAAGAATAAGGATAATCTCTTTTAATTTAATGTGTATTTAAAACTCTAGGATAGTTTTGTTTGTCTTTCTTCCTTTCTTTGTTTCTTCTTTTTTTTTCTTGATTGCACAGGTACTGACATATTTCTGTCCCACTACTGATTAGTAATATGCATTTTGAAGTCTGTGTTTTCTGTTCTTTGCCTTTTTTCCCATACTGCTTGTCCTTTTGGATTATATATTTTAAGTGGTGGGATTATCATAAAACATGTATCACCCACAAATTCTATTTAATTATATTTTGTGGTCCCCAAAGCCAAATAATTTTGTGACCCAAGAAAGTAAGTTTTAAATGCAGAACTGAGTGGATAACTAGATGCTTATTTAGGGTCTTAATGTTTATTTCCCTTAGAGCTGGCTGAGGAGACGGAAATGCCATCAGGGGAAGAGCACCTGCTGACACAAGCATTAGATGTGACAAGACAAAAGACAACTGACATGGTGCCATCTAGAGAAACAGAGGCGGTCCTGGCCAAGATCATGTCACCAGCCACAGAATCGAAAGGGACATCAGCTAAAGTTACAGAACAACCTCCCAAATTGGATGTGACACTAGTCAAGGACACACAGCCATCAACTGAATCAGATATGTCTCTGGACAAGGACATGGCACGACCCATAGAGACAGAGGCTGCTGCAATGAAAGACACCATTCTGCAGACAGGAATAAATGTGCCTAAGGATATGGTATTGCATGCAGAACCAGAGGTGGCCCCAGGAGCGGATATAACAAAGAATGCACTGCTTGTACCAAACGATTTGCCCTCACAGCAGACCATGGTTCCACCCACAGACACAAAGATCGATCTGGTGAAGGGTGTGGTGTCACTCTCTGAAGTAGAGACAGAACTGGCGAAGGACAGTGTATCATCTGTGGAAGTATCTCCAGCCAAGGAGATGACTTTGTCCCCAGAAACAGAGGTGGCCCTGGCAAGGGATATGGCCTTGCCCCCAGAACCCCTGGTAGTCTTGGTCAAGGATGTGGCTCTCCCCTTGGAGACAGAGGACACCCCAGTGAAGGATTTGGCTGTACCCTTAGAAACAGAGATAATTCTGGGCAAGGATATGGCTCCTCTCCAAGAAGTGGAAATGGCCCTGAGCAAAGATAGGGCCACTCCCCAAGAAACAGATCTGGCCTTGGGCAAGGACATGACTCTAGTGCCAGATACAGAGGTGACCCAGGTCACGGCTGTGACTCCACTGCTAGAAAAGGAGATGGCCTCAATTACAGGTGCATCTTTGACTCCACACACAGAGGTGGCCCTGGGTAAGGATTCAGTGCTGCCCCCTGGCACAGATGTGGCCCTGGTCACCAATGTGATTCCAGCTAAGGAGATTGCACAACCCTTAGAAACAGAAGTGGCACCAGTTCGGAAAGACATGGAGATAGCACAGAGCCAGGAAGGGCTAAGTGAAGATCCCCAGCTAGAGTCGCTCCAGAGTGAGGGGTGGTCACCTACACCACCTGGCCCGATTGCAACAGGTACGGGTCTCTGCTTTTTCTTACTGTTTCTGAGGTCTAGTGTCCAGAGTACTAAGGGACAGATGTCATTCCAGGTAATTGAAGGTACACTCAATGTGCTGTCCATTTCTATTCATGCTCTTCCTCTCCTTGACAGCTCTTTTATACCATCCCCTCCTGCAATTCCAGCATCCTGTCCATCCTTGTTCTCTGTTGATCTTCACTGTTTCCAATAACTGACACAATAAATAGAACACCCACAAATTTCCATTAACCCTATCCAACCAAGACTTTGTATCTAGGCCTTGTATCTGTAGTCACAGAACCTGCCTTCTTTTCTGTTTCCATAAGCAAATAATTGCTAATTAGGACCATCCTTTTCTTTTACTTGGCACAAGTTTCTGCCTCTTCTTTCCTATTCAAATATGTTACCCTATCCATTACTCTCACCAATTTAACACCATTTCAGTTGGGTCATTCCTACCACCTTATAAACATTTGTAATTTTTCCCATCTCAAAAGACAAAAACAGGTGTGGTGGTAAAAGCTTATAATCCTAGATACTTGGGAGATTCAGGGCAGATAATTTAAAGTTCAAATAGAAAAATAAAAAGACAAAAACCCTGCTAACTTTACCTTCCAACTACCTTTCTACTTTTCCATTGGAAAATTCCTTAAAAAAATGTTCCTGTCATCAGATGTGGGAGTATATAACTGTAGTCCCAGTACTAAGAACTGAACCCTTGAGCTACATATACAGTCCTTCTAATTTTAATTTTCTTTTTCTTTTTTTTTTTTGTACCAGGGATCAAACTCAGGACCTTTTGCTTGCCAGGCAAACACTTATTCCATTGAGCTTTCTCCCTAGCCCAAGGTTTTTATTTTGAGACAGAGTCTTGTTAAGCTGCCCATGCTTGGCTTAAAGTTGCAGTCCTCTTGCCTCAGTCTTCTGCAGTCCAAGGATTACAGATGTAAGCCACTATTCTTGGGATAAATAGGGAGATCTTGAGGTCTTGACCAGGCTGGGTTACATAATAACCTGTGTCTAAAAC
>PVKA01011807.1:7662-59788 GCA_004027165.1 Ctenomys sociabilis | reverse complement strand
TAGACATTTAAAAATTATTAATTCTATCAATCCATAAATATGAGATTAAATGAATTATTTTTAAAATATCATTACAAAAATCATTCACTTTCTTTTTTATTATAAAGCTATCTTTTTGTGAATATATATTTTTTATTTTATTTTTATTTTCCATAATTTTATTGAAGAACAAATAGCAATGAAATTAATAGGACAGATTCAATAATTAATATATTGCATATTGTTTTCATAGTGGTTTTTTGTTGTACAAGGTGTAGACATGTTATTCTATTTACAAACACTATTAGAGCAGATGCCTCTATTCATTGAATTAAGAGAATGTAGCTGTATGCCCATCTTTTTTTAAAGCTGAATTATAGTATAGTTTCAATAATTAATACTTTTTATATTGTTATCTTCCTAGTGGTTATCCATAGTACAAGAATCAGACAGGATATCCTATCCAAACATTATTAGGGCAAATCTTTCTTCTAATAGAATTACATGAAAGTACTGCATATTTATCTTAACTGTACTGTTTATACAAACACAGAGTGGTCCTTCCTTTGTATCCCCTTTTTTTTGTTTAGTCCTGTCAGAGAAGGGTATTCTATTCTCATTCAATTATTATAGGTACTTGAATTCAGTGAAACACTTCAACACAGTCCAGCAGTCCACAATAGTAGTGAGTTACCTTGATTAAATAGTGGGTTATCTTGACTTTAATGATTAATCTTGTTTCTAGAATTTTCCAAATGTGGTAGATTTCCAAACCTCTAAATTTCATTTTCATCCATTTTTGTGTGGTAGGTGAGACTGCTACTGCCTTTTGCATGTTGATTTTGTCTTCTACAACTTTGATGAATTTGAATTTATCAGTTCTAACATGTTATTGAGTCTAAAGTGTTTTCTGTATAGAAAATCATAGCTTCTACAGACAGATATAATTTAGTCTTTCCTATCCAATTTCATTGACTTTTATTTTATTTTTTTTTATTTTCATTTTTTTGGTGAAACTTGGAATTGAACTCAGGCCCTTGATCTTGCCAGGAAAGTGTTTATTCCACCTAGACATTTCCCAAGCCCCACATTTTATTTTCTTGACTAACTGCTCTGGCCAAGATTTCCAGACCTATGCTGTTATGACTTGGATATGTGTTCCCCCAAAAGGCTCATTTTGACCAAGGCTTGGTTGCCGATGTATTTCTTGGAAGTGATTCAATCATAAGGTCTCTAATGTCACCAAGTCCTACTGATGACATCATAGTCTGCTGGCATTGTAGAAAAGTGGTAGGAACAGGAGATAGGAGTCCAGTGGAAGGGAAAATATCATAAGGTTGTGGCTTATACCTGTTCCTCGGTCCTTCCTATTTGGCTGTTTCCTTCCTTATCCTCTTTCTAGCTTCCATCACATGAGCACCTTTCTTCCACTATGTGCCCTACCATTACATATCTGCCTTGCCAGAGGTCTAAAACAAATGGATCCACCTCAAAGAAAAGGATCCCTAGTTCACCAACTGCAAACATGAGACCAAAAATATTTGCCCTACTCTATGCTGTTTTCCTCCTTTATTGGGTTACAGTGATGGAAACCTGTCGAACACATATGCTGAATAAAAGTTGTAACAGTAGAGAGACTCACCTTTTCCTAGATCTCAGTAGAGATCTAGAAAACTTTCAGTTTTCCTTATGCAACATTGGTTGTGGGAATATTGTATATAGTTTTTCTTCTGTTGTGGAGCATTCCTTCTATGCCTAATTTCTTGACAACTTTCATCATGAAGGAATGTTGAATTTGATCAAGTGCTTTTTCTGCATCAGTTGAGATGATCATATGAATTTTTATACTTAATTGTCCTGCTAGGAAACATCTCATTTCACTCCTAGAATAAATTCTATGTAATTATAGTATATAATCTTTTATTATTAAGACTAGCTTTAGTTTTCCACTATTTGTTGAGAATATTTGTGTGTATGTTCATGGAAGATATAGGCCTACAGTCTTGTTGTTGTTTTATCTTTGTTTAATTTTTGTCTCAGGGAAATGCTGGCCTGGTACAATAAGTTTGGAGTTTTTTAATTTTCAGGAGAGTCAGAAAAGAATTAAAGTTAACTCTGTAAAATTCAGCCATATAGCTCAGCAGACTAAAGATCCTGCTTAGGCAGACACAGTAACTGGGGTTCAATCCCCAGCACCATGTGCCATGCTGGCCCTATCCCTGTGGCCCACTGAGGCAGGACTGAGACTCAGCATGGCAGTGCATGCCTGTAATCCCAGTGGTTGGGAGGCTGAAAACAGGAGGATCACTACAAGCCTGATCTATGTAATGAGACCCTGTAGACCCTGTACTAATAAATAAATAAATAAGCAATGAAGCCAACCACTCCTGTTTAACATCATTTGTTCCTGCTTAAGTTGACTCACTTGTGTGTATTTGCAGAAACAGCAACAATGCAGGGGTTTCTTACAGAAAAGGGCTATAGTGGTTTCTTAGCATTAATGAAGCTCATTTATCATCACCAAGCCCATGCAAAACCCACCCTAGGCATCCAAAAGAGGCACATGAGATGTCCTCCAATGATAATTTTTATCTTTCCTTTCCTCTTCCAATGTGGCTGCCTGATAGGTAACACCAGGCCCACAAGCTAATGACTTATAAACGTATTCATATCTCAGTCTGGCCTTTACCTTGTGGTAAAGGTAGCTAAGTGGGCACAGGAATCAGTATGAGAGTTCCCAGATGCAGCTGTGGGTGGATAAGATACACTGCTAGGAACAGTGGGGCTGATGCATAGGCTTCTGCGTGTCTTTCAAGATATCCAGACACTGGGAAAATCTTGGGGGAGCAATGACGAGTTTATCATGCTACTGTATGATACTAGAAACTAAAATTGTCTTGGATATTTGAGGGATGACAGTTTTTCTCAAGTATTAAAAGAATTATTACATTAGAAACAGTACACATGTAGAAGACCAAGATGACAGGTATTTCAAGCATGGTTTTAGTATACCATACTCTCTTTAAAGTAAATTAAAAAAAAAAAAAAGATAATAAAAGAGTGCCAGCCAAATAGCTTAGTGAATTAAAGTGACTGCAAGCAGACCTAGGGGCTGGAAGTTTGATCCCTGAACCTGCCATGCTGGCCTCATCCCAGAGGTATGCTTAGATGGCAATTGAGACTGGCTGTGGTAGCGCATACCTATAATCTCAGCTCTTGGTGGGCTGTAAACAGGAGAATCACTATAAGTCTAATCAAAAGTGAGTCCCTGAACATCCTGTAGACCCTTCTCTAAAAAAAAAAAAAAATTAAAAAAATACAGAAAAAAGATAATGAAAGACAAAAAGAAAAATTTAAGAAATATTCAATCATCTTGCATAACTATATGTTAATCTGAGCAGCAGATTTGATGATAATATATAAATCAGTGTTAATCAGATATTCTTGTTTTGAAAATCCGTAAGGTATGCATTGGTACATGTTACTCTGTTTCTGTCTTTGCTTTTGTTTTCCTTGCTCTTGTTTTTACTCTTCAAAATTATAAAAAAGAGAATTATTACATATAGGCACCATGTGGATAGGCCTACAGACCCTAGAGCACACAATATGCTTACAGGAAGCAACTCAACCTGAATGTTGAGTTGGTTAGCTTCTTAC
Source organism: Ctenomys sociabilis (assembly GCA_004027165.1). NCBI lineage: Eukaryota > Metazoa > Chordata > Mammalia > Rodentia > Ctenomyidae > Ctenomys > Ctenomys sociabilis. The sequence goes on along the minus strand of PVKA01011807.1, from coordinate 56,152 downwards.
CTCATTTTCTCGGGGTGGGGGAGTTGGATCAGAGGGTGGTTGTTTGCCCTCCCAAATGTACAGGCCTTGTTGCAAGTACAAAACAGGAGAGATAGTTGAGTGGCCTACAAGAGTAAGCTAGAAGGGCTGGGGAGGTGGCTCAGTGGACTAAGTGCTTCCCTGGCAAGCACAGGGCCCAGAGTTCAATCCCTGGTTCTGCTAAAGAACAAAAAAAAAAAAAAAAAAAGAGTGAGCTAGGTGTCTTTTAGTGACCCAATTATATCTGGTCAGGAGTTTCACACTACTTAAGTAAAACAGTCACTTTGCATTTTACTATTTCAAATATCAACAGGTGGGCATGGTAGAAGCAAAGCCTGGGCAGATTTTAAGGACAGAATTATAACACAGATGTGATCCCCAAAATTATCCTATGAGGACTCACTTAGGAGACCTGTACTCCCTTCTTCTGACTCCCTTTAGAATTCTTCCCAAAGGAGTTTCCCAGGCTCTCCACCCAATTCTCCTGAAACTTCTAGAAGCTCCAAAGGGCTAGAACCCAGGACAAAGAAACAATTGATAAAACTGAGCCAGTATCCACATTTTGCAAAACTTCTTTGAAACTGTAAGAGGGCCAGTGGTTAGTTGGGGACTGCATGCCACATTTCTGCTGCTGTCTTCCTTAGCCTCACACCCTTACTTTGTCTCCCTCTTGTGTTGTACTTCCAGCCTCTGTCTTCTATCAACAGAGCCATCTGTTACCACTTGTCATTGCCTTTGTGCAATTGCGCACCTACTCCTGTTGGTGTCTCTGCAGATGCTGAATATAAAGTTACTGCCTAATGTTTCCTTTTGTAGACATTTAGTTTGGTTCATCTCTGAATGTTTAACAATTGGTAGCTGCTTGGAGGTGACAGAGGGTGAACCTAAGTTGTAGGAAGCCCTGGGTTCAATTCCAAGCTTTGTCCCAAACAAAACTTTGTGTTAATGACATAGGGACCAAAGTCAGTTCACAGCATAGCTATTACCAAGTGTTACTTTGCTCAATCAGCAAGTGACTTCATCCTTATGGAGAGTGGAAATGCAGCAATGGTTTTCCTTAGAGAGGAATTGAAGTCTCCTTGGGAGTTTCTGTAAGCTACATGCCTGAGGTTTCAAAGTGCTTCATGAAATGGTGACCCAGCTAAGGTACTTATATTCCTCCTAGAGTTTTAGTATAACCAATATTAAGGTTCTCTACCTTCGTCACCCATATGGTATTTTGTCATTCACTACCCTACATGTAATCCCTCTGTCTAGTTTTATTCCCCCTCTTTTTATTTGCTACTTTCTTTTCTGTGTGCTTTCACATCTTCATCCTTACCTAAGCTGTACTGGCCTTAGAGGCTATGAAGCATTGTTGAAACATTGTAATGGGTTCATTTTTTCAAAGTTGTTTTAAAAAAGACACATGAGTCCTTCTAACCATATTCTCCTTGCTTCAGAAATGTTCCTCCAATCATTCTTGCCACTTTCCAAGCCATTCTGAAAGCTTCTTCTGTATATGTCTTTACAAAGTGTGGCAAAACATACAGTGAATGCTGCTCCTGAGTTCTGACCAACAGAAACATATGCTGGCAAAAACATGCATATCCTCATCCACACTATTCATCATATCAGGCAACACACAACTTCTCCTGCCTTTGCTTCAATGTCAAAGTGACTATTAAAAGCAAATGTCTTGAATCGATCAGGCACCCACTTAGCCAGGACACCTCCTCTAGAGCCCTTTTGTAAGAGGACTCCAGACCTGCTTGAAAATGGTAAGAATAAGGGAATTAAAATGAGAGGGACTATTTTGAAGGCAGTGTGCAATGTATCTTTTGATAATGAACTGTTAAAAAGATGAACATTCTCGATTTTTATCACACAATGTAAATTCACTAAAAGCTTTTCACTGCCACCTGTTTCATACATAGTAAGTTAGCTGCTGCATTAAGCATGGTGATGTGATCAGTAGTGTACTAAATGTGCGAGTCCACCAGGAGTCTGTGTCTTGGCCTGGGAGGTAAAAAAGCAGTAGTATTTTCATAGAGGATGCTACATCAGACCTATATATTTGAAGAAAGAAATTGCTGTCTACCCTCACAAAACTCTAAAGGAAGCTTATGACCAGCATGGTCCCTATCCCTGCCCCCAGTTTAAAAATGATACATGAAAGGTATTGAACCTTCGTATCTTCAAATTTTGTTCCATGCTTTTTGGGGTACTATTATTGAAATATGTGTAATGTGCAACTATTATGTCACTAATCCATTTTTGACCAATGGTTTGAATATTGTAGTTTAGAAGTTATCAGTTCCATTAAAAATTTATGTTCATTGACACAAAAGTATTCATGACTTAATATTATGATCTGTAATTTATTTAATATTCCTTTTAAGATTTACTATGCATTTTTGCCTTTTTCTTACATACATCTTTATAATTCTCACCATAAATCGTTTTCATAAATATCAACATGAAACTTGACTTTATTGAAATTTATGCTTCTACTTTAAGCAGTGCACTCACAGCAGTTTTCCTCCTTCACTTCCTGGAAATAATTTGCTCTTAACTTCAACATGAATCTTTATTTATTTTTCAGACTTTTTAAAATTTTCCAATTGTAACAATCTATCACAATAAATTTTACCCCAAGAGCCCCTTTAAACATATTCCACACATTAGGTTGTATCATACTTTCAGTTTCCTACAACTCAAAACGACTTCTGATTAGAGTTATAAGTAATTCTTGACCTGTGGGTTACTTTAAAAGAAAAACCAAACTTTTCAAATCTATCTGTATTTTCTAGCTATCTCTGTGTTCCTGATCTCTAGCTAAACTGCATTTGGGCATCATGTTTCACGACGAAGTCTAATATTACTTGCTGTGTTTTGTCTCCCTATAAAATGCAGATAGGTAGCAAAACTTGAAATCCATATATGCCTTTTAGTACTCACTTGACGTTGTGCATATTTTAATTCTGTATCTATGATGAATGGACATCATTCCTATTAGATCTGTGGCACCAACATTCTTTTGCACTTCTTCCTTTTTTTCAGGTTATCACATCAAATCACTTTCCTCTACATGAACATTTTCATTTGTCTGCAAATGACTTTATTTCAGTGCCACCAGTGAGCTGTGCGGTCCCCTTGAATTCAGTGGAAACTGTCACAAAGATGAGATCAGCACAGGAAAGGCAGGAGTATGAGAATGACCTGTTATTTGTCACTTTTATTTCTGGCTCCACACAGTGCCTTGCCCCAGCTGAATTCATCCTTTCACCCCTGGAACAAAGAGGTGCTTCAAGGCAGTGCTCCCCAAAGCCTGTTTTGCATAGGAAGCACCTGCCTCTCTTTAGGAAAAAAAGAAAATTTTAAACATTTACTGCTTCTTTCAATAGGACAGCAGAAATTAGCAATGCAATTACCAAGCTGTTCTGTATATATATACTTGAATGTATCTTTTTGCCTTGATTCTTTCTTTCTTTCGTTCTTTTCATCATCCCAATTGTTCCTTCCTTCTGAAGAGATTATTTCCCTTTCACAGCATCTATTGAAACTTTCAGATTTTATTTATTCTTTCACATTTCTACACTAGTGAGACAATACAATTTTTTCCATATGTGGCTGTGATTTATTTTATTTACTAGTATGGTCTCTAGTTGCCTCCATTTACCTGTAATATCCTTGAATTTATCTTTTTATAGCTAAGTAATACCCTGTTGTGTAAAAATACCACATCTTTTTTGTTCCTTCTTCAGCTGATGGACATTTGCTGTCTTCAAGATTTAGCTATTGTGCTATTATAAACATGGGTGCACATATATCATCACTGTGGTATGATGTTTTCAGTTCTCCTGGAAAAATACCCAGAAAGAGAATAGCTGGCTTAAATAACTTCCAATCCCGGCTTTATGAGGAATGTCCACACAATTTTCATAGTAGTTGTGCTAGTATACACTATCACCAACAGTGGAGAAGCTTTCCTTTATTCCATTGTTTCTGGAGTGAGATAGAATCTCAGTGTCCCAACTTGCATTTCTCAAATGACTAATGATATTGAACATTTTTCATATATTTATTTGCCATTTGAATTTCATCTGAGAATTGTGTATTCATCTCAGATGCCCATTTTTGGATTGGGTCTTTAAATCTGGGGGACCTGAGTTTTAAAAATTCTGTGTTCTAAATAGAAGTCCTTTGTCTGAGGACCAGTTGGCTAAAATATTTTTCCCAACTTGTGTATTTTCTTTTTATTCTGTCAGTGGCTTCTTTTGCCATGCAGAGACTTTTCAAAAAGATGAGATTTCAATTGTCAATTCCTTGAAGTATTTCCTGTACAGTTTTATAAACTCTCTACCAACCCCTGTTGCTTCAAGATTTCTACCTACTTTCTCCTTCAGTAGATTTAATGTTTCCACCTGCATTTTATATATTTATTTACTTACACATTTATTGATTTGGTACAGGGTCTCACCACACAGCTCAGACTCTAGTGATCCTCCTGTCTCAGCCTCCCCAGCACCACACTCAGTTTTGGTGGCCACCGTGATGTACCCAGTGTTCCAGGGCTGGCATGGTATGAGGGATAGAACCAGGGTCCTTGTACTTTTCAGACAGACACTTAGGCTGCAGTGCTATCTCCCCAGCCCTCCACATGCATTTTAGTGAAAGCACATTTTTCCTAGAGTGAGGTCGGCATCCTGTGTTCCCATCAGTGCTTCCAACAGATCTCTGTCCAAGGCTTGTGATTTGTGGTCAGAGGTACGAACATATACCTAGAAATCTATTGCAGTAAAAGTTCTTTGGGTCTCCAATAGCTTGCTGGGACAGCTATAATAAGAGAAAAGGGGCATTATTCAGTGTCACTTGTCCTGCCATGTTGTGGTGCCTAAGTTCTTAGGGCCTTCATGGTAGCATTTGTGCAATTTCTACACTCTCAGTTCTAGAATAGGTCAAGTGGAGAAGACTTGATAATGGGCTGCATAATTACATGATTTTTTTCATAGCACATGTAACATATTAGTCAAACTCCTTTCTCTTGCTGGGAGGATTTTTTCAGGAGATTAGAATCCCCTATGAGTAAGGGGAAGTGCTAATAAAATCTGAGTTATGACTGTTAGGACCCAATCTATAAACCTAAATGTATGAACTGTAGAGCTTCTTTACTAGAATATGGGAGGAGATTTTGGACAATATGTTGAGGTTCTTCATGTAATCATGTCATGATTCCACCACTCTATTTTTTTTCATGTATTTATTAGAGGGTCTACAGGATCTACAGGGTCTCACTACCTTGGTTGGACTTTTAGTGATTCTCCTGTTTTCAACCTCCCAAATGCTGGGATTACAGCGCGCCCAATCTCAATCACCCTCTCAGCACACCCAAGGGGGAGGCCAGCCCAGCACACCAGGGATCAATCCCAGCTGCTGTGCTCTGCCTAAAGTAGGTGCTTTCGTCTGCTGATCTATCTGGCCCACCCTCCACCATTCTATTTAAACCAAAAAAACACAACTTAATGCACATAATGAAAATATTCTCATTCTTACGGTTAGATATTATTGAGAAAAGTTGCTACTTAGAGGACAACTTCGTCAATATATAAAAAATAAATACATCAATTCAGTAACAGTTTTGTTAGTGTGATAGATTCATAAGTCACTTATTTTCTCTCCTGTTTTTCATATTTTTAAGTTGTCATAATGACATTTTATTCATGAAAAAGAGCCTAATAAATAAATTATTAGAGAATTAGTACAGTTTTCCTTCTATAGAAGTTCCACAGACAAAACCCCTGGGAGTTTCCTGGAGGACAGAGGGTTGCTATCCTTATATTCAGGATTAAATTGATTAACCCAGTGGTTCCCATTTTTAAGGGGACAACAAAGGCCTGGAGTCTGAGGAGTTAGTTGCCCCAGCATGTGAAGATACCCTGTCTTCTCTCTGCAGTCCTTGGGCTATGTTTTCCACATTGAAAGCAAGTAGCCTTTTATTAGAACGAGGCCCAATAGCACAAGAAAAAAAAAAAGCTTTCTGTATTTCTGTTCCCAACAGCCAAGTTACCTTTATGAGACACTCTGAGTTCAGCAAAAAAAATGGGAACCACTGGAGTTCAGCAAGTATTGAGAGGCTTGCAGGCAGGCCTTTGCTGAGGTATCCCACTCCAGAGGATCACGTAATACTGACTGCGTAATGCAATAATCATCCATCCCTTTTGCGAAAGGGGCTACTCGGCCTATTTTCCCTGAAACTCTTTCTGATCTCTTTGTAGACTTCAGATTGTAGAAGGACATGTATCCTGTCCTATCCTATCCTCATTTTACATTTGCTCTAGAAAGCTACAATGTTGGTTCTCCCACCAGCCACCTCCCCTAAGTAGTCTGTGCATGTAGGTGGGGCTGTCACAGGCAGGCAGAGCAATCTACCATCACGCAAATCTTTTGGCCTAGCAATCAGAGGGGCAGAGGCTCAGTGGCTGACTGATCAGCCTCCTTAGTTTCATTCTCCTGATTAATGAGGATCAAAAAAAGTACTTGCCATAGTCAATACATTGTATTTAATATTGGAATATTTTATAATGATTGTGCATTTCCTTTGTAATTAGAAACATGGATGCATCATAAATTTTTCTGTAGCACTTCTATAAGGCACTGTGCTAGTTCTATAGAAATAGATACTGTAAATTCCTTTTTGTAAAAAAGTAAATTGTTACCAATCGTAAAAAACAGGAAATTGGCTCTGCAGACTTATCTTGGTCCCAAAAAGAGAAGAAAAACTAAAAGGCAAACTAAAATACATGTGCACCCTAACTGTGGGACTACACAACTATGAAGAGGCACAAAGGGTGCTCTCAGTGGCACTGCAGCCATTTATTCCTTCCATGCATACTGAGAATATGGGTGACCCCATATATGGGGTTTGGAGACACGGTTTTACATAGATTCTGGGATCCTTCCATTGCTTCTCTTCCAGAAAGTCTAAGCCATGTTGTATCTCAATAATCCATATTTTATTGTATATGTCCCTCTTGGTCATGAAGAATTCTACTATGCACATCACCATAACATGGACATGAGAAGTTTGGCTAAAGTTTCACACATACTATGAGGAAAGTCGGTTATGTATCTGACACATTGTCGCTTTCTTTCCTCTTTGGCGGCTCTGCACCTCAGGGGCTACATATGGCAGAGGACGTCAGTGCAGAAGCCTCTCCAAGGGTGCCACCATGAGGCTCCCAATAATTCCAAATGTTGATGAAGAGTGTCCCCTTTCTCTTCTTACATTGTCACTGGTATCCTCCCAAGCTCTAAATAAAGCAGTTCTCTAGGAATACATTTAAAACTCTGTTATCAAGGTGTGACCCTTGGTTAGGCACTACTATTAGAAATGTGCCATGCCAGGCCTCATTCTAAAGTAAATGTTTCCTAACTAAAACTCTGGTGACTCATATGAAGCAATGTCCTAAAGCACCTCCTCCTTCCTGAGAGTAACATAAATGTTAAGTTGGGCTAAGGGGCTGTGTGGAGCTAGAAATAAAAGTGGCAAGTCACAGGCCATTTCTACACTCTTCCTTTCTCTTTGATGCTCTTATCTTTGTGATTATTGCAAACCTTCATTGCTTGCTCCTTTGCTTAGGATGAGCTCTCCCGACCAGCCTACCTTACTCCTCAATGCTTCTTATAAGGAGACGGTAGGAGAACTGCCTTTCTCCTTCAAGCCAACCAAACATGGATTCATCCAAACTAGAGATCCATCAGATTTAAAGAAAATTTTACACAATATTTAGAGGTATATGTTTTTATTTCATCACCGTTGACTTAGCACATACTACTAAAACATACTCCATTATGAGCTTTGAGAAAACCAAGAAGGTAAAAAAAAAATCCTGCTCCTCAAAGAGGCAAGGAGCATCTAAGGGCCTCTACAAAATGATTTGAGGAAGAAACCAGTTTGTTCCAAGTGAGAGATGTCTGATCGTAATTTACAAAAAGCACCACCTGCTCTTGTATTTGTAACCTGTGTGCCATTTCCAGGTGAAATACTTTCTTCAACTTTCACTCTTCTACATTTTTGTTGGCCTTCTAAGACCAGGTTTTTTTTAAGCCAATTTATCAATGAAATCTGCCCTAATTCTGTCACCTAAAATGATTTTTCTATTTACTTCTAAATTCCATTATATCCTCCTTTAACATCAATTATGTGGTTGTGGAGGGGTTGTAGATGCCTCATAGAAAGAAATTGTATTTTAGCCAGTCTTTTCAGATTCAACATGGATTCTAGGATAACATAACAGTTTTTTTAAAGAATGAGAATAACTAAAAGAATAATGAGAAAGATTAAGCCCTCCCTGGCTCTTTTTAAAAACACAGTTCTCTCTGGCAAAATTGTTTCTCTCCTTCAAAAACAAGGTACTCATTAGTAGATTAATACCTGTTAATCTCAGCTGGATTGTATTTCACCTAGCTGTAGGAAGTGGGCTGCCTGTATGCTTGTTAGTATTTAAGTTCTTTAAGCGAATAGATGGCACATTTTATGGCTGCATTTCCCAAAGCCAAAATGGCATATCAGAAGCACAACCCTTTTCCTGTAGAATGTGTATATGGTATTAACATCGTAGCAGCTTACCAGATGTATATCGGTGACACGTATATAACTCTGGTTAGTATGAGCTCTTGAGCAACCTTCAGAGAGGTTTTATCTCTGATCTGGGTGGTGATACATTTGCTATTTGTGGAGTACTGGATAGGAGGACATTTGTGCCCACTTAAAGGTACAACAGCAACTCAGTGACTAAGTGTTGCCAGTCTGTGGTACAATAACTTAGAAATGTGATTCCAGTTATCAACTATGGTAAGGAGAATCACCTTTCTTCAGTGGTACCAAAAATTCTATGTGTATTGAAGAGCGGTGGTGGAGAGAAAAGGCAAATAGCAGCCAGTATGTTATGTCATAATTAATGTAAATGTGTTAGAATTAATGAAATATATTGAGTTTAAAAGATCACTTATTGGGGCCAGAGAGATGGCTTAGTAGAATAAGCGCTTCCCTGGCAAGTGCAAAGGCCTGAGTTCAATCCCCAGTTCCACCAAAAAAAAAAAAAAGATCACTTATTCTATGATGGACTTCTCTAGTGGAGCTACACAATCAGTGAATAAAAGCGCTGGCAAGTAGGTTACAAATCTGATCTTTGAAAGGCCATTATTCGAAAAGACACTATCATCCTGGAATCTGGATGACTGATCTTGGAAGTAGTTGAAGTAGTCTGAACCCAGGAAGAGAGCCAAAGTTTCCAAGAAGTCAGAGAACAAACAGCACCCAAAAATGGTTTGGAAAGTTCACTTTCTGGATAACCACCAAGTTAGCACACTAAGTCTGTGTAGGGCTCCCCAGTTAAAAATCACCATCTCTTGCTCCAGTTTCCCTCTCATTCTCATTTCTGTGCCAGGCCTACTACCTCACTGGACGAAGAGGAATGCCTTCTCTTGTCATGTTCTTCCAGGATATGTCTGATGTGAAGTGGGATCAAGCAAAGGAATTCCTAAGATATCTAAGAAGACGAGAAGGTCTGATTGAGTTTCCAGTTATCCAGGTGACTATAATTTTGCTAAGATCTCTATGAGGCCATTGTCAGGTCTACAAAGTAATTAGCTGCTGCCTAACTAATAATAGGATATTCTAATATTCTATTCTTCTTACTTGGGCTCCTTAGAACTGAGCACAACAGGAAGTAAATATAATTATGTGTTTGGGTAAATTTAGGCACTAAATGTTTATTTGGCTGTAATCAGTGACCTAAATGAAGTATACCCTCCTAATCAGCAGTACTGCCACCTGGGACAGATGTGAAATGCAAGTTCATTGATTCCACTACAGTTTATTGACTCAGATACTCAGCGAGAACCACATAAAAATCAGTTACTACAAGCTGTAATGTTTATACAGCTTTATTTTTTATTTTTTGGCGGAACCGGAGATTGAACTCAGGCCCTTGCACTTGCCAGGCAAGCACTTATTCTGTTGAGCTATCTCCCCAGCCCCTGTATAGCTTTAAAAGGGATGTCTTACTTAATTTTCTTTCCTTGTTGAGATATAATATCCCATACTTAAAATTAAATGAAGACAGGCCTGTTTAGCTCAAACTTGCAGAGGTTTCAGTACATAATTGTCTGGCTCCAAGGAAGGGTGACTTGTCAGAGAATTTTGTTCATAGTGACAGAGAACAGTGAAAGCAATGGGAGACCTTAACATCACTCTGCCTCTCTTGTTTTATTCAGACTACTGGAATTAGGGCAGTACCAACCAATCAGGAGACCCCTTTAATAATCACACCTCCTTTATCCCAGCATCACACACTCTAGATTCACTGACCTCTGAAAAGGTCCTATTGGGTCAGCCAGATAGCTCAGTGGACTAAAGGGGTTTGATCCCCAGCATGCCGTGTGGGGCTCTACTCCAGGACACACTGAGACAGCAATTGAGACTGGGAGTGGTGGTGCATGCCTGTAATCCCAGCACTTGAGAGGCTGAAAACAGGAGAACCACTGAGTCCAATCAGTGTAGTGAGACCATGTAGACCCTGCACTAAATACAAAAAAGACAAAAAGGAAAGGAGAGGTCCTATGATTACATGAGACTTTGGGGGAATATCTGCACACAGATCATGACATTCTACCCCTGGTCCCCTAATGAGTCATGCACATTCCTTCATGCAAAAGGCATTTCATCCATCTCTAGGTACTGCCAAAGCAAAAAATCCAAGTCCAAGACCCAAGCCTCTTCTGAGATAGGTTTTTAAATTAATATTTTTCAATATTTTCTTTATTTATTTGGTACAGGGCCTCATTATGCAACTGAAGTCTTAGTGATTCTCCTGTCTCAGCCTCACCAGTACTGGAAGTACAAGAGTGAGCCAACACCCCAGGTTTCAGTAGCCAGCACAGTGTTCCCAGGGTTCCAGGGCTCACACAGCATGCAGTACCAGGAATTGAACCTGGGTCACTATGTTTGCCAAGCAGGTGCTTAGGCCACCAAGCTATCTCCCCAGCTACCTCCTCTGAGATTAAGGCAAACCCTTAGCTGTGAGTCACTACACAAATGAAAAGAAAGTTAAATGCTTCCAATATTCAATGGCACAAGATATAAATTTCCATTCCTAAGGTTCCAAATGAGTATACAAAGAGTTAGGACAAATGCAAGATCAAACTACAGCAGGGCAAAATAATCCAACATAGCCCAGTGGTCCATAATAGTAGTGGGTTATCCATAGGACTGGTAAAGTCTGAAGTTGTTGACTTGAGCCTTTTATAGCTCAGCATATTAATATGGCTTTACTTTGTATATCTTGCTTTTATACTTGTCTGCTGGATGATTAAGACCAAGACAAAGCAAGATTTATATAACAAGAAATATAACTTGAACAGGTATTTTTCATCAAGTATTGATATGTTAAACTTTAAGTCCCTACAGAATACGAAGAAAAAAATTGAAATAATTTTGTGTTCTTTATTTTATCTTTTTCCCCTGGTGGAACCAGAGATTGAACTCAGGCCCTTGCACTTACCAGTAAAATATATTTTAAAAAATAGGAGTAAACAGTTACATATATTTACCCAGAAGCTTAGAAATCTAACCAAATACAGCATTGTAGCAGGACAGTCACATGATATCCCATTTCCCATCTCCTGCCTTCATTCATCACCCACTTCTTTTTTAAACAAACATCTATCCAAAAGACAGCATGGCAGCAACTGGCATGTCATGACAAGCAGTATTTTGCTGAATTCATGCACCTACAATATTTAAATGGCAATGGAACACTCATCTCCAACAAAACTTAACAAAGAGGGGCTATAAATGGAGGACCATTTTGTATCTGTATATACAAAACAGTTAGGATAGATATACAGCTACTATCTCTTAATTCAATGAGAAGGAAGATTTGTGCTAGTAGGTTTTGGTCAGGATATCATGTCTGCATCTAGTGCTATGAATAACTACTATAAAGACAACAATATGCAATGTATTAATTATTGTAACTGTCCTACTAACTTGTTATGAAACTGTCTCCCTGCTATTTATTTCTCCATAAAATTAATTTTTAAGAAAAAAATACAGCAGGGCAAACACTAAGTCCAGTAGCTCCATGTAAGAATGTAAGACAATCTGTGATAAGTTTTGAGCTCCAAAGGGCTTGGGGGGCTCTAATCATATGGCACTTCTTATGGTTGTAGCTTCTATGGCTTCTCTCTGGGGCTGGCCTACTCCCTCCTTGCAGTTTTCCTTAGATGATCACCACATTCCTGGCTTCTCCAAACTTCTGGTGACTGCACTGCACCTTTAGCTTTATGCTCACAGCTTCGCACACAGCTCTCTCAGTGCTACACTGCTTGGCCTCCCAGGACTTCTGAAATCTGGGTGGACGCCTTTCTGGATCCCCAACTTCCATTCTACATGCAAATAAAACCAGTGCAATTTGGATGAAGCAAAGGTTTGCTGCCAGCTGGTGCAACAGCCAGGCTTCCCCTCTCTTGATTGAAGGAGTCGAGTGCCTGAAATGGTGAGCACTCTGAATCCAGTTCTGAGGAACAAATTCTCTAGGTCACTACCATTCTGTAAAGCACTACAGAGCTCTCTTAACAAAGCAAAATCTCACTTTTACAGTTTTGAGGCTTCAAATAGTGGCATCCTGATGCTTCTTGGGTTGCCCTTAGGAATTCTTTTCTATTTTTTTTTTTTGTTGTTCCTTCTCATCAACAAAGATTTCTTTTACTCTTTCATTGCAGTCCACAGATTTACTGGAGCTTCCTTTCTGGCCAAAGTCATAATGTCTTAAATAATTCTTTTTTGTTATTATTTTTAATTTGCTTTTATTTTAAAGAGTAAAACAAAATGACAGCAAAAAAAAAGGAACAGAGTAACAATATGGTACAGATTTCAAAACAAGAATAGCAAATTTACAATAGTTGCTATTTTACATATTTTTATATTCAAATCTGTTGCTCAGATTAACAGATAGAAGTATGCAATGTTGGACAAATACTTGAATATTCAAAGATATAGTATAAATCTTAAAACAAAAATTAAGATTAAGTAATATTCAGAAAATTAAATACTAATTAAAAATTAAATGTTTCAAAACAATTGAACTAAAAAAAGGTTTCATGATAGTAAAGAAGTATTAAGAATAAAACATAAGATAAATACTGGAATGACAAATAAATGACCATCACTTCTGACTGTTTGGGGACAGGATATCATACAATGTTCTAGTGTGTTGTGGACATAGATAATGACCATGACACTTACTGGTGGCCAGGTGTCACTTGTGGGACTGAGCTACAGCTATTTTCTTGAAATCCCCCCTGTAAACCCATATGGAATCATAACCCATAGGGTGCAGGAGAAGTCCATTTGCAGAGAATGCTGATGGAAATATTTTGCTGCTGTATACAAAAGAATAATTAAAAGATTGTTGCTATATACCTCTTCTTTTCCTGTATTTAATTGTTTGCCCTATTTGATGGGTTCTTTCTGTTCTAGTTGTGGTCATTTTGATCCCTCTACAATACCTTTTAGTATTCTGTGTAGGTTTGGCTTTGTCATCATGAAATTCTTTAGCTGTTCTTTGTCATGGAAGTATTTTACTTCTCCATTCTACTTGAGAGTTTTGTAGGGTATATCAGTCTGGGTAGGAATTTGTTTTCTTGCAAGACTTGCAGTACTTTGCTCCATGTTCTTCTTGACTTGATGTTTTGTGTTAAGAAATTTGCCATTATTCTGATGGGTTTCCCTGCCATTATTCTTATGGGTTTCCCTTAAATATGATCTGTTTCTTTCCTCTAGCAGCTTTTAGTATACTGTTCCTATGCTGAATTTCTGGGATCTTGATTATTATATGTCTGGGTGTGTTTTTAACTGGGTTGATGTTATTTAGAGTTCTACATGCTTCAGTTATTTGAATGTCATATTGTTTTCTCATACTGGAAGTTTTCTGCTATTACTTCTGTCCATATTCTTTTTATTTCATTTGTATTGACTGTTTTTTTTTTTCTCAAGATGTCTATTAGTCTTCTGTTGTTCATCTTTGCATCATCTTGCAGATGTTAACTTATTTTCCTGCACTCTAGTTGTTTTTAAGAGGTCTTTTCTTGCCTTTTCACTAGATACAATGGTGTCTTCAAGGTCTGAAAATCTATTTTCAGTTTCATTCAGAGTTTTGCCTGCTTGTGATTGAGGTTTTAATTTCCTGTATAACACTTTGAATCTGTTTCATGCATTCTATTTCTTTCCTATATTGTTCATTCAAGGATTTCATCATTTTTATATTCTCCTCTATATTTATCAGTGTCTTCTTTAGAAGCACTTAGTACTTCTTTCATTATAGTTATAATTTTTCTTTTACTTCAGAAATTATTGAATAAGCACTTGCCTGGAAAGCACAGGGGCCTGAGTTCAATCCCCAGTTCTGAAAAAAAAAAGTAAGAAATTATTTCTGATCTGATTTCCTCTATACTTTTCTGAAGTTGTTTATTTACTTCAGATGCTATTATTTCAGAGATTTCAGGCGTTTGACTTCCAATTTCTTCTATGCTATTATCTCCTGCATTTGTTCAGGACCTGAGAATGCATTTTGCTCCTTCTCTTTGTCATTTTGTATAGCACTGACTTGTGACCTTTGGGGTAGAACTTTGATAAAGCTACTACCTTAGCAGCAGGTCTATTATCTACAAAGTTCAAACTCGTCCATGTGGGTGTGGCTTGGGTCTGGCTGCTGTGCTCTGCTTCTTCCTGCTGCAGCCCTTGGAGGTGAGCCCTCTGCGCCATCGGGCAAGATGTTCAGCTTCTGAATCAGCTGGGTGGGTCTTTCTTCCAGCCTCACTGCAGGGAGTTCTGCAGGGTTCCACACAGTGCCCATCTGATGGAGGAAGTTCTACTCATCTCCAGGCCTGGGCTCTGGCTCAAATGAGGATCCAACGGGCCCCAGGTAGTCTCAGTCACACTCCGGGCCTGGGTTCTGCGTTGAATAATACTTTCAATATTAAAACTCAATTGACTTTCCTGTTCTTCTTGGACTTTTCTGCTCTTCAATAGAAGTCAAGCATAGATCACCTGAGAACTCCAGAAGATGCCATAATCCATATGATAAAGCTAGAATATGAGTTAACTATAATGGTGGAAACTCTGAGGACTATGGCTTACCACACTAATGAAACTCAGGTAAGTAGTTAATTGGTTTTGACAAGCAGCAGCATCTTTCACCTCTGCGTTATGAACTTGCTTCTGGGAAATATGCCTAGGATAATAAGTTGCCCAATATGTGCTTATTTCTCTCTAACTAAATACAGCAACTTATTTATAGGAGTGGATTCAAAATAAGGAGTGAATCTTCCTCTCAAGGAAATATTCAACTCCACAGAACAATGTACTATGGAGGATTGAATAAAATAAATGTTCTGTTTCTGGCTAAGAAATCTTTTTGAGATTTAAGTGGTGAGCACCAGAATCAGTTGGAGAGCTTACTAATATGATTGCTAGGTACCACCCACAGTGGTACAAGTTCCAGTGCAATGATGCTGCTAGCTGCTGCCATGGTTTGAAATTCACCATCCTAGAATTTGACAGTAGCTGTGAATGATTCTAGTTCTTGGTGAGCGCCTCCAGCCTAAGCTGGTAACTACCTTTTGAACAACTTACTGTATTCTCAGGAAATCAAAGTAAATAAAATACAAAAGTGCAAAAGTTTTCATTTCTATTTAATAGACATTAGATCAAAAAGGAGCTCTAGAGAGATACAAATACTGCAGTTTTTCTCTGGGACACTTATAGCTAAATACTTGAAAATAGGGTACAGCAAGTCAGCATGTCTTCATGTGATTCAAATAAACAAGTTCCAAAACTGATTCAATAGTAACTTGTTTCTTAAAGTAATCTGTATTTTTTATTTATACCCTGCATTCATTGCAAGTAAAAGTTTATACTTCACCTAAATGCCTTGTATGTTTTAAAAGAATTCTTGAAACTTTAATATACATATAAATCACCCAATTCTCTTCTTAAAATGTAGATACTGATTCAGTAAGCCCAGGATAGAATTTTTGAGATTTTATATTTCTTTATTTTTATTTATTTATTTATTTATTTATTGGCAGAACCAGGGATTGAACTCAGGCCCTTGTGCTTGCCAGGGAAACACTTAGTCCACTGAGCCATCTCCCTGGCCCAAGATTTTATATTTCTGACATGGCCCAGGGATGGCTAGTGTAGTCTGGGATAGTTTGCCTCTGATTGCAACCTGTTCCATAACATGGGATCTCTCCTACTTTCTTCCTATAGCTTATACAATTTGTTGATCAGTTGTTGGATAAACAGAAAAAAAGCAGGAAATTTTTGGAATGCAGTATTGAGAATCAGAGGAAAATTAAAGAATATAATCAGAGAAAATTGTTTGAAAATCCTTCTGAGGCAGCCATATCTGATGAAAATACTTCATCTACAGAACCATTACAGTAAGATTCCCCATTGGATTCTTCCTCAGAGTCAGCTCTCAATGATCTTGATTATTTCCACTTGCCTTGAAGACTATCCTGTTCTATTTTCCTAATCATGCATGAAAATAAATATTGTTGCATTGTAATTATGTGTAGAGAAGGGATATTTACACCATTGTGAGGTTGATGAGAGCACAGTGGGTGTATGATACTTAAAGGAATAACAAAAAATTTATTTCATTTATTTCCAAATCTCAGGTGAGTCAAGTTTTGGTAAATTAAACCAATACAAATGAATGCATTAAAAGTTAACTGGTAAAACATTAAATCTCAATGTTCTTACCTCATTTATTTATGTAATTTAGAAATTAGTGAGGTTCAAAATTTAAAATCTATTTAAGAGTAGGAATATTTATTGGGAAACAGTTATGAGGAATAGGAAAATCTCCTAAGAGACTGGAGGGGTCCTGAGTGGGTTACCAAGGAACCCACTTCTTATTTATTTATCTGTTTTTGTATTTAGTATAGGGTCTATAGGGTCTCAATATGTAGATCACAATCAGTAATTCTCCTGTTTTCAGCACCACCACGCCCAGCCTCAATCACTCTCTCAGCACGCCCCGGGGGCAGGGCCAGCACAGTGGGCTTGGGATTAAACCCCAGCCATTGTGCTCTGCCTAAGCAGCCACTTTAGTCTGCTGAGCTATCTGGCTGGGATGAGCCCACTTCTTTTAAAATATTTTATAGAACAAAATCATGAGGTGAGTACCACACTGTTCAAAACAATAATCAAACAATAAGATTATAGCTATACGCAGTTGGCTAATAATTGATTCAGTAATAGCATATGCTTGTGAGTGGCATCATTCACCTTTTTCCCAGAGTCTTAGTCTTGGTATTGGTGGATGGGAGAGGATGGCCATCCCCTAATGAGATAATGGTTTATTTAGAAGAGAAATCTCAAGTCTCCATTTACGCCTTAGGGAAATATGGAAACCTGGACAATGTGACTATAATCTTCTTCAAGTGAGCCTCCAGCCACAATTCGGATGTGTTAATCAGTAGAGTGAAATTGTCTGGACTGTACAGTGTTTAGGTTCCTTTAACTGTTACAATTATATAACAACGACCCAAGAACAGTCCTAAAAATGTATTTGCATCATTGGGCTGGCTGCCCAGTGTTGGACTGGCATGTATATTACATCACAAATTGGTGGAACAGAAGTAAGAAAATCTTAGGTATTTGAGCTTAAATAGTTCACCACCACAAACAACTTTTATCAGTGAGATTTTTTAGCTTTGTAAGCTTAATCAAGAGCATATTGATATGTTAGGAAAACTTTATGGCTTTACACATAGAAAGCTTAACGTTTTAGTTATTACCAACTGAAATATATCCTAGCAATTGTGCTAGACAATACATAAGAACCAAATCATGACATTTGAACACTTTAAGCTCATAAGTATTATCTTTAATTTAGTGACACTTAAGTTATTATAGATAAACAACAATAGACATAACATTTGTGAAACCAATCTGATGATGTTATCCCAGTTAGTTAATAAGAATGAGGGAGATAGCTCAGTGGAATAAGTGCTTGCCTGGCAAGCACAAGGTCCTGAGTTCGATCCCTGAGGCCACACACACACACACACACACACTAAATAAATAACAAGAAAATAAAAATAAACAATTAACTAACAAGCTTGATGAAGATGTTATTAACTTTAAAGACATCTTCATTATTATTGTCTTCCTTTTTTTCAACATGACAACATATTTATTAAAAAACTTAAACTTCTATGAATGACTCAGCCAAGTTACAAACAGATTTTTGTTTAGTATGACCATATTAATTGGTCATACTAAAAAGGTTGGGAAAACATCCATTGTCTTCACAAGAATGACAAAAAAATTGTACATAGCCTTGGTGCTGGGATGATTTTCTGTGTACAGTATTCAGCAGGCCTAGAAATGAAATTTCATGGATCTGGCTCTGAACAGAGACCACTGATCCTTGGAGGCTGATCTCTGTCAAGGACTGGGTTAGATCTTACACAGTGACCCTATCTGCTCATCTGCACTTCAGCAAGCTTGCTGCCCCTGAAGGAATGTCACACTCCCAGCCTACAAAAACCACAGTCGACAAAAGTGGCCCCATCGACTTTCTCCCTCTCAAGTCTGCCCTCAGCTAATACAAAGATCATTCATGATTCACACTTTACACACAAATCCCCAATTTTGTTCCTGAAGGAGAACCTGACTGGATCTTTATTTCTGTCTGTCCTGCATAGCATCTGAGAACCTATCTCAGTAGTCTGACCCCTCTTTTTCCTCCTCTTGCCTTTCTCCTCAAAAGTGCAGATCTTATTCTCCCTCCAGCACCTCCCCCAAATACCTATGTTAGTGCCTCCCTGATCCTTTCTAGCCTCTAAGTCTCTGATTTGTAAAATGAGGGTCATTACACTGTTGTGTGTAGTTTGTAATATTACATGATAACAAATGTAAAAATATACATCACATATTCAGTGCAGTCCTGGGATGTCAAAGGAGCCTACAGATGTCAAACAGTTCATTCTAAATACCTGTTTTTTCTTTCATACCTGCCTATACTGCATTACAGTTAGCTGCCTATGTTTCATCTCTGTCTAAATTGTAACTTCATTAATGAACTTTCCCATCACTTACATTTACAGAGATTTATACTATATCTATATTCTTTTATTTTCTACACCATTTTACTATATGCACTTTAATATTACATATACAAATACATATATTTGTGTATATTATATATTTTCTCATGTATTTTCACATCATTCATATTAACCAATCTCACTTAAAGATAGTGTAACTGAAATATATATAAATATATATATATATATATATATATATATCTTAATTTATCATTTATTACCTAAATAAATATAGTACAAAATGTAACCACGTAATCACAAGTCCCATGCTGTGGACTGACAAACTGATATAATTTCACTTCTATGCTTCTCAGTCCTCATCTCATCCATTATCTTAGGAAAAAAGTGGTCCAGAAATTGTATTGCACTCTTCTGGGAAGGCAGCTCTTTCTCACCTTTCTCCTGGCACACTGGCTAAAAATGAGAGCGCCTAGGTAAAAACTGCAAAACGAATAATCAGGTCTATGCTGAGATTGAACTCCTTCTGCTATGGGGGATTTTGGCCCCAGGACAGAGTACCACATGCTCTGTAGGTTATCCTACAGGGAGGAGCCCTTCAGGGTTTTCCTTCTGGCCTATACTGTGGCACACTAGAGATGCCCCTCATGCCTATTCTGTCTCTCCCTCCACACTATCCTCAACACATAGGAAATACAGCTTTTGTTGTAGTAGCACTTCATCTAACACCAGCCAATCTCAATTCACACAGGTGAGCCCTCATCTATGGAGGAAGTTAGACAGAGCATAGCGCAGGTGCAAACCCTGTTCTGCCACTTTTACAAAAGTACATAAATCTTGTTTATCATACCAAGCTGATAGACACAGCTGGCTATTACACTAAAGTACAAACTTCCAGTAGAATAAGGAATAGGCTTGCTGGACCTAGTGTTATGCTCCTATCCACATCATGTCCCTCTGTCTCCCCTCACCTTGTCTTGGCTGAAAATCTGCCCCAACATTAGTGGCCAACTCCCCTGTACTTCACATATAGGACCTTTCCTTTACTACACTTCTGATCTTTGGATCTAACTGGATCATGTTTCTCATCCGTCCCCCAATCTCTGTCTATGACTGGGAGGTTGATGGCTGTCCACAAAAAGGGAATTACTGCATAGGAAGATTTTGCCTCTGTCAGGTGGCCATTTATCTCCCTCTCATCTTGCAGCTTCCTTCCCTGCTCTTCTGCACTGCTGTCTAAGTTGTCCTTTTGGGAGTCAGTGGATTTCTCATCTGTATAAAATCTATAAATATATTAAGGATGTCAAGGGCATTACATTGAAAATTCTTTTTTTTCCATTTATTTTTATTTTATTAAAATACAAATGTCAATCAGACAGTTTCAAAACACCTTAACCATACAGAGTCGATGAATTAATACATTGCAGACTGTTTTCATTACATTGAAAATTCTAAGGTCATACCACACTGATGTGAGTCCATAGCAGCTGAACAGAGCCACCTAAAAAATGCTGGCCCACATTTTGGTGAGTTTGTAGTTTCAACCACATAGGCCACATCACACTGTGACTCACAAAGGACCGTACTATTGAGTATGTAGTTTTCTTTTTGATACATAAGCCTCTACCATATAGAAAACAAAACTCATCCCAATTTTCATAAATATCCATCTATTCAGATTTAACTTCAGAAAGATTTGAGTTTCTGCCAAAAAATGTTTGAGGCAGGCTAGCTATGTAGCCCTGATGGCCTTGAACTCACACTGACCCTCTTGCTTCAGCCTCCCCAGTACTGGCATGATAGTCATTCACCACCACACCTGAGTGACTTTGGTTTAGCGTTCAAATTCACTCCTGTACAGGAGGTGACTGCATCTGGGGGCACATTAGATTATTGTGCCCCTGAGGTCCCATTAAAAGAAAAATATCAAGTCCCATCAGTGGATGTTTGGGCTCTGGGAGTTGTCTTATTTGGGATGGTAGCTGGGCACTGCCCATTTCATGGGGAGAAAGAACAGCTCATAAAAAGTTGCTGAGGTGTAGGTGTGAGTTTCCCTCCTACTTTTCTATAGAACTCTGAAGTTTAATCAAGGAGCTCCTCACCCCGAATCCCAGCATACATCCATCCTTAAACCAAGTGCTGCAGCACCCATGGTTTGGGGGTACACCTTCTGCAAGTCAACCTAAAGTGCTCCCCAAACGCGCAAAGGGATTGATCCTCTACTTCATGGAGGAGATGGGGTATAACCTACTGAAAGTTATTGAGTCAGGTGTAAGGAATTCAACCAACAGATGATTCCTTTCCTGTTAGGGCAGGGCCAGGCATGCTGAGGGGTTGGCTGCAGATTTCGGGTGAAGCCTTTCTGCCCATGTGATGATGTGAATACGGAGGCCCCTCCACTCCTCTCCCCAGTAGAGAGAGCAGTGAGCCTGCTGCCTACATTGGCCCCTTTCTCCCAGTGGTGAGGCCCCCAGCACAGCAGGTTCCCTGCCACTCATTCCTAGCTGTGTGATCACCACTCCTAGAACCTCTCATCAGTCCCTGCTTGCAGCTATGAGCACCTCCTGTTAGCCCACGTGTGCAGCAACTAGCACCTTCTGCAAACCCAGTCCTACAGCTACCAGTACCTCTAGCCAACCCAGTCCTACAGCTACCAGGACCTCCTGCCATCCTATGCCTACAGCTCCCTGTACTTCCTGCCTGGCCAGCACTGTTGCTCCTACTACATCCTGCCAATCCACACCTGGGCCACCCAGGATGGCCTGCCATCCTGATCCTGGGGCCTCCAGGTTCAGCTCCCATCTCAAGGCAGGCCCTGCCACCAGGGCAGGTGGAACTGGAAGGCTGTGAAGAGGATGACCACATGATCCCTGCAGGCCTTGTGCTGCTGCCACATTCCAGCCTTGGCTGCCTCCAAATCATGGTTGCACCAGTCCAGCAAAGAACAGCAGAGACCCAGAGACACAGAGGAGGTACAGTGGTCTTGGTGCTTCCTTCAAGTGGGGTGTGTCTTGATCATGGCATTTTAAGTTGTCAGGGTGGAAAGGAGGATGGCTTGGCCACAGCCATGTTTCCAAGTGAGCATCTGTGTCACGTGCCTCCTTCAATTTTGAGTGCACATCAAGGATCCCTCCAGTGGACTTGGATGTCCTGCTGACTGTGAGACCGACCGATCGTAGGCACCCCTTCCTCTCCAACTTCAGCCATTGCACCAGGAGGCCTGGGCCACCCCTCTTGGTGGACAGCGGACTCTTCTGCAGGAAGTGGCTGGACCACCAGAGTATATCAGGCTTGTCCTTTTGGGATGTCTTTTGGTCTTCATTTTTGGATGACTTTGTTGTCAGCCACTGCATTGTCTTTTGGCTGATGCCACTTGCTTTGGAGTCCTTCTAAAGTTGTAGGCAGAACAGCAGCCCTGGGCTGCAGCTTTGTAGGCTCTGGTTGGAAGAGAGATGGTACTCCTCAGGCTGCCTCCACTCAGGGAGCTGCTGCGGCCCCCGAGTTGGGTACATGCAGTCTCCGCTGGCATGTCCCGGGCAGGTGGCAGGATATCTGCCGGCACACTGGCGCTAGCGCTGCAATTAGACAAGCACACAGAATGGAGCGCTGGGGGGTCCGCGATGTATACATGAGCTTTTTCCTGTGCTTCTTTGCTCAGGGTCCAGCTCTGCATCAAGGCTGGCCTGGACTGGTAATGATACAGCTGCCTCAGCTGGCCATTCTGATAGCTGGACACTGTAGTTCCTCTTTAGGTTTTTCTGTTTGTTTTATTTGTCTTTTGTCTGGCTATTTAAGTTACACTGGCCTTGAACTCCATAGATACCCACGCTGGTCTTGAACACCCAGAAATCCTCCAGTCTCACCTTCCCAAATGCTGGTATCACAGGCTGTGCAACCAGTCCTGGCAGCTGTCCAGGTTAGAATCTGATCTGCAGCCTTGCCACAGTCCTCTGGAAATTTTCCTAGTGTCCCTCTAGGCAGGGTTTGCAGTTGTCGTCATCCGCCTCTGTCCCTGGAAGCAGAAAACAAGGTCTCTGTGCCGACTCTGGCATCGGACCCAGTCTCAGGGTCTCCGCTGCCCCACTTCCAGCCCGCTCAGCTTGCGGGGCCCAGGGTGATCCAACCTGGATGCCAGAGAGCGTGGAGAGGCTGCAGACCTGGCCCTGGGGCCCTATCCTGCCAGCTGCCCCAACCGACCTCAGACTACCCTTGGGCATGTGGCCTGAACATTACTCAGCTGGCTAGCTGCCCCTTCAGTGTGCTTCACATCGCTGTGCGTGCTCCCATTCTTATTGTGTTATAAGTCTTATGTGTGCCTTGAGACTAACAGTCTTCATGTGTTAATGTTTTAATTAAGTTTAGCTACCCTGAAAAACTATGCAAATGATTTTCCATGTAAAATCTCAAGAAGACAAAGTCCAAAAAAGAAAAATTTGTTGAGTTTAAAAAAAAAAAATTTTAAACAAGACAGCTGTAGGTGTTCCAACTGGTTTAATGTCAAACAGATATGTCAACACTGGAGAGGCAGACAAGACAATTACATTTAAATTAGAATGCACTCTCATGTATTTGGCCAAGTTAATTTACAATAACTTTCCTATAGGGCTGGGAAATAGCTCAGTAGAATAAGTGCTTGCCTGGCAAGCACAAGGTCCTGAGTTTGACCAAAAAAAAAAAGAAATTTAGATTATGGGGCCATAGAGGAAATTGATTGATGACATAGAGTGTGCCTAAGGAGAGTTACATGGAAAGAAGACATTCTCTCAGGCTTTCACAGAGAGCAAACCGGTAAAGCAATGGCTGTGACTCATCCTCATGCCTGACACTGATAAAGGATCTACAAACTGCCGTACAGGGTTTCAGTTTATTTATTTATTTATTTATTTATTTATTTATTTATTTATTTATTTTTGTGGAACCAGGGATTGAACTCAGGCCCTTGCGCTTGCCAGGGAAGTGCTTATTCCACTGAGCCATCTCCCCGGCCCTCAGTGTTTCAGTTTAGATCCTGAGAGAATTTGACTGACATTGTCAGATACAAAAGTTACATTTCTGGTTTTATAGGTCTTGCTTGATCTTGATCTTAACCATCCAGCAGAAAAGTAAAAAAATGAAGTAGAAAAAGTAAAGCCATATTAATATGCTAAGCTGTGAAAGGCTCAAGTCAACAACTTCTGACATTGTCAGTCATGCAGATAATCCACTATTATTATGGATTACTAGACTATATTGGATTATTTTGCTGAATTCATGTACCTAGGATATTTAAATGGCAATGCAATACCCATCTCTGACAAAGCTAAACAAAAAAGGGTATACACATGAAGGACCATTTTGTATCTGTATATACAAAATAAGATAGATATACAGTTACTTTCTCTTAATTCAGTGAGAAGAAAGATTTGTACTAATAATGTTTGGACAGGATATCGTGTGTGCATCTCATACTATGAATAACCACTTTGAAGACAACAATATGCAATGTATTAATTATTGAAACTATCCTACTAATAGGTTTTGAAACTGTCTCATTGGTATCTGTTTCTCAATAGAATTAATAAAAAAAAAGAGAAAAATCTTTCCTACAATTTTTAAGTTTGTAGCTGTAAATAGACTAGTCAGAACTTTTAATAAGTCAATTAACAGAGCCCTATTACAATAAGAATCAAAGCTCTATCATAATAAGAATCAGAAGAAATAAAAACCTGTAAAAGAAAAAAGTTTTTAAGATGGGTCCTAGGCTGGTTGTTTATCTGGTTGAAATAGCCAGTTGTGCAGGCTTCCCATTTCTGCTTTGATGGGTGCATTTGTTTGACAGGCAGAGCTACACAGCTAATAGCCACATGTGACTGTTCCTTTATGTTAAAAGTAACTTTATTTTCAGGGAGCATGCACAGATAACTTTGAGATGTAGAAAGAGACTAGGTGTCACTCTCTGAAGCTGAGGATATATTCCAAACAGTAAGAGAGGGAGGCCTGCTAAAATTCCAATCTTTCCTGATGCAGATGTCTACCTATGACAGCTTTTTTTTTTCCATTTTGAAAACAAGGAGAGAAAAGGAAGCATCTCTCTTGCTCTTTGGCCAATCAAAGGCATCTTCTAGACTTAACCGTGTTCATTGCCAGCAGTGGTGAAATGGGGGTGCAAAGAACTGGCAGAAGCTTAGTTGGTCTTACCATGTGCCTGGGGCCCCTGGCTTATGATCCTGTGACCACGATTAATGATAAGCTTTTCTCTTTCAGAATCTCAGTTACTTATGTATGAGAATGGTGGCTGTCATGGAAAGGGATTCTAGACCGAAATTGTGACAAGAGAGTCAGTTCTCTGGGGACGGCACTATGGCTATCCCTTAATATCTGTTTCTATTAACTATGAAGAGTCTGTTGGAATTTAGCCAATGAGGTGACAGCTTTTAGCAAAGCATCTGTTTCTCTGCTGAAGTGAAAATATTTAGTGAATAATATATCGTCTCTATATTGCAGGCTATTAATTGGAAAGATTTAAAAAGGCCAAGTCATAAGAGAGCACTTATCCAAAAAGATGAGGAGCATCTCTTAATGTAAAGAAAGTTGAAATGTAAGGTAATTTTGACCATTTTCCCTCTCTTACAACACAACTAGTTGCAAAATACTATCATAATTAATACTCTACATTCTACTTTGTCTCTAAGGAACAGGCAGGACATGCATGGGTACAGTGAAACATGACACCATTGTCTTTCTCAATACATGAGAGTTGAAAATATTCCAGTAATTTAAAAAAATGTAAGAGAACTCAATATTGAGTTTCCCAAAACTAAAGAAAAATATGTATCCTTTTTAATCCCAACTTGGTTTCCATGTGCCATCAAAACATACCAGAAGTGATGGCCTACTAATCAGGAGGCTGCTGTCTAGAATGGACAGAAGATTGGCTAGGCCAGAATGTTAACCTTTACTGACATCTGACCCTACTTCCTCTGATAACTCAAATTTTGAACTGCAAAATATCTTTCTTTCTTTCCTCTCTCTCTCTCTTTCTTTTATGTATTTGCTACAAGGTCTCACAGTTCTGACTCCATAGTGATCCTCCTGGTTTTAGACTCACCAGCATTGAGATCACAGGCATGCACCACCATGTCCTCACGGGGTCTCTGGCTCAGCAGGCCCTGTTAAGCTCACTTTGTAACTCAGGCTGATCTTGAACTCATAACAATTCTCCTGCCTCAGCCTCCTGAGTGCTGGGATTACAGGCATGCGCCACCATGCCAGGCTAGGTAAAGCGTATTTCTAAAACATAAGTTACAACTGTTCCCTGCTATATTGACCATAATTAAGCTAATGATCAAGACATCTGAACACATGCTTTCCAATTCTTTGAAAGAGTGTGGGAGGGTAGAGACGGGCAGATTGGCAGGGGTTAGAGCACTTCCTAGCTTACAAAAAAGGTCACATCTAGATATAGATAGCAACAAGTAATGGCTTGGGAAAAGCTACCCTGGGCCCAAGGGTAAAGAAGTTGCTCAATCATTTCTGCTATCTACCGACACACCTAGGCAATTTCCTTTAGAAGTAAGACAAAGATACATTTCACTTAATATCAATTCTACATATTTGTAGGTTTCTATACGCATTACAGACTTATGGAACACGTTAAAATGTATATTCATTGTGTGATCGCCACAATTTATACATTAGCAAAAGCCCTTCCCTTATACATATAAATGTTGAGAACCAGTCTTAGGAAAAGAGAGAGCCAAAGGTTTGGGCCTTTATGACAGTATGAGTGAGATAAATGAATAATTTTGAAATTCTCTCTTGAACTTAATGTGCTTTGGTCCCTTAAGTATAATGCAGAGGAAGTAGCTCCTTCTGTATCACCCAGAAGTCTGTCCTGTCCACTGGGTCTGAGGTTTAAATTTTGTGTACATGCTAGATGGGAAATCGTGCCCAGAACACTAGACTAGGACACCATTTGTATGTGTATTTGGCAAGAGGGGTAAAATTGTAATGTCTTATCTGATCCAGAGAGGGATATGGGTTACTCATCTAAGATGAATTGCCTATTTTTTGTGTTAACAAATATTCATTTCCTATGAGAATGAATTTGAAATTTCTTAGTTGTTTAATAGGAAGGAAAGGTTGAGACAGATTGGGGCTAGTCTTTTTTTAGAGTCTCTAGATTTCTCTCTTATCTTTAGAAGAAAGACGCCTCCCATAAAAGGGCAGAAAAAGATGAGAAATGAAGTCAGAGAAAATGAAATCTCTTCTGTACATAGTGAGTTGCTGAGATAGTTGGCTGTAAGATGAGAAGGGAGAATCTCAAGAGCTGAGATAAGATTGCCTCAGAACATACAGGAAACTGAGGCAGAACAGGCTCAACCTTCTCCTCCTGGATCTAAAAAAGGAATCATGCCAGACTGGCTCTATGAATTCTGGTCTTCCAGATGTAAAGTTGGCAGCCTTGCTGTCACAAATACCTGGCTGGAGAGTCCTGAATGTATAAAAGACACTTATAATGATATAAGAAGACACAATGATATAAGTAGACAAAAACTAGATTTTGTTCTTAAAACCCATTTTATACATTCACATTTTGGTTAGTATCACAGACCACTAGAGTATGCTCTAACATTTCACTTCCCTAGTGGGGCTTATCTGAGATAAAACAATAACCCTAAGAGCCAAACAAGTCAAACTGGTCAAGCAGGTAGCACCAATGAGTAAGTCCATACACAACAGGATTGCAGGACCCTGTCTGGAAAAATAAAATGTCCCATCAATGATGGGACACCCTAAGTTTCCCATGTTGTCAACTTAAGTTTACCATCATTTGACAAAATATAAGTCAGAAAAAGACAAGCATAAAAGACATAACATATGCAACTGGCAAATAAAAAAAATAATTACTAATTACCTATGTCACAATCCAGAATACACAATAAAAAGAAAATAGGCTCAACCTTTCCTATCATTTCCTTCCAATTATCTCAGTTGAACCACGAAACTGATGTAGGGAGAAAAATGTAACTCTTATCCTGCTGTGTTCCTGTTTCTCAAAATCAAAGAATGAATTCTGAGGAATAATGGAAGTTAAGAGGAAAATACATTGGGGAAAAGGAATAGCTCCTGAGAGAGTAGACAGGTCCCTAGTGGGCTGCCTGGTTTTCTTTAGGTTAAATGCAAAGAAAATTTACAAAACAAAGTTTCTTGATACAGAAATATGACTTTCACTGGAAGAATGAAAAGTAGATGGGAAGATGCCACCCAGGTTTTCTTTCATAGGTAAATGTAAGTAGACAACAGATTTCACAGAGGCAACTAACTCACAGCAACTCAGTGGATGGGTTCCCCTATCTCTAACACTGACAGCCAGTTAGCAAATACTTAAATAAATTACTTGTACAGCCAACACTGAGTTTGTAAGCTTAGGTCAGATTTTTCAGAGTAGCCCTTGGGAAGAAAAGAGGACTCTACAGGATGGTGTCCAATTCTAAAACTTACTAGGTCCATAACTACAACAAGAATGGTCACATTTTTATGTCTTCATTGCTTCAGTTTAACACTCTGTGAAAAGAAGTTTACAGTACATGAACAATATAATTAAATGACAATGCATGTAAGTTATCTGGAAAAATGCTTTCTAATATTATGTGTTCTAATAATTTATATAATAGTGTCACTTCATAAAGTTGATGAGAGAAAACAAATGAAACATCTCCAATAAGAAAATATACATTGAAGCTGGGCGTGGTGGCACAGACCTGTAATCCCAGCACTCAGGAGGCTGAGGCAGGAGGATTGTTGTGAGTTCCAGACCAGCCTGAGCTACATAGTGACACCCTGTCTCAAAAAGACAAAAAAAAAAAAAAAAAGAAAAAAAGAAAAGAAAATATACATTGAGATTCCATCAGCACCTAACCCAGGCATTTGTGTGGAACTTCTCCATCAGACTGGCCGTGTGGAACCCTACAACAGAATTCCTTGCAGAGAGGCTAGAGGAAAGACTCTCCCAGCTGATCTAAGAGCAGAACATCTTCCCAGAGTGACACAGAGAGTTTAGCTCCAAGGGCTGCAGCACGAAGAAGTGGAACACAGCAGCCAGACACAAACCACACCTACCTGGACAAGTTTGAACTTGGTAGATCCAGACCCGCTACTAAGGTAATAGCTCTGCCAAAGCTCTACAGCAAGTCAGTGCTATACAAAATGACAAAGAAAAGGAGAAAAATGCATTCTCAAGCCCTGAGTACACCCA
Organism: Ctenomys sociabilis; assembly: GCA_004027165.1. Taxonomy (NCBI): domain Eukaryota; kingdom Metazoa; phylum Chordata; class Mammalia; order Rodentia; family Ctenomyidae; genus Ctenomys; species Ctenomys sociabilis. Next base: position 26,769 of record PVKA01011807.1, on the reverse strand, counting down.
GAACAAATGCAGGAAACAATAACACAGAAGAAATTGGAAATCACCCACCTGAAATAATAGTGTCTAAAGTAAGGAAGCAACTGCATAAAGGTATAGAGGAAATCAGATCAGAAATAATTTCTGAGGCAAAAAAAAAAATGCTAACTTTAATGAAAGAAGTACTAAGTGCTTCTAAAGAAGACATTGAGAAAAAAATAGAGGTAAATAGAAAAAATGATGGAATCCTTGAATGAACAATATAAGAAAGAAACAGAATGCATAAAACAGATTCAAAGTGCTACACAGGAAATTAAAACCTCAATCACAAACTGGCAAAACTATTTGAATGAAAGTGAAAATAGACTTTCAGACCTTGAAGACACCATTGCAGCTAATGAAAAGGTAAGAAAAGATCTCTTAAAAACAACTAGGATGCAGGAAAAAATAATTCAACATCTGCAAGATGTTGCAAAGTTGAACAATGGAAGACTAATAGACATCAGTGAGAAAAACAATCAATACAAATGAAAGAAAAAGAATATGGACAGAAGTAATAGGAGAAAATTCCCCAAATATGTGGAAATAATCTGACATTCAGGTAACTGAAGCATAGAGAATGCCAAATAACATCAACCCAATTAAAAACACAGTCATGCATATGATAATCAAGATTCCAGAAATTCAGCACAGGAACAGTATACTAAAAACTGCTAGAGAAGAGAAACAGGTCACAGTTAAAGGAAAACCCACCAGAATAATCGCAGATTTCTCTTCACAAACCTGATTCAAGGTCAGAAGAGCATGGAGCAAAGTACTTAAAGTCTTGCGAGAAAACAAATATCACCCAGACTGCTATGCCCTGCAAAATTCTCTTTGAAGTGTAATGGAGAATTGAAATACTTCCATGACAAAGAACAACTTAAGAAATTTCATGATGGCAGAGTCAACCCTACTAAAGATATTCTAGAGAGGGATCAGAATGACCACAATTCCATGAATGAGAATGGAAAGAACCCACTGAATAGAGCAAACAATTAAACATAGGGGAAAGAGGTATACAAAAGCGGTCTTTCAATTATTCTTTTGTATACAGCAGCATAATACTTCCATCAGCATACTCTACAAATGGACTTCTCCTGCACTCTGTAGATCATTGTTCTGTCAGGGTCTACAGGGTGGCTATCAAGGAAATAGCAGTAACTCAGTCCCACAAGTGACACCCAGCCACAAGTAAGCCTCACAGACACTGTCCACGTCCACCACATACCAGAACTCTGTGTGATATCCTATCTCCAAAATGTTAAAAGTGCTGGTCATATATTTGCCATTCCAGTATTTATGTTATGTTTTATTCTTAGTAATTTTTTACTATCCGGAAACATTTTCTTAGTTGATATTTTTGTATATATTAACCTAATCAAGTACTGAGTGAGTACTCTGAATTAACCACAGATTTGTACATATGATACACTACATTCTGGCCTCTTAGTTAGACTCACAATTTAATTTCAATTTTTGAAAATTATTTTCAGATATTCAATTTAATTTTGAATTAATTAATTATTAATTTTCTGCATATTGTTTAATTTTAATTTTATAATTTATACTGTTTCTTTGTTTTACAATCTACTTATAAGGCATGGTATGATATTTTCTCCTACTTTAAAACATGTATTTCCAATTTCCATTGACTTTATATTAGTTTTTCCTTGTCTTTTACACACACACACACACACACACACACACATGAAAATTATGTACATAACCTGACATAAGATTGATAGTTTTGTGGAAATCTTCAATGACTTTTAAATGGGTTCATCTAATATAATTATATTTTACATAGTCCTGCATAATTATCATTTTGAGAGTTCTTTATTCTTTACCCAGGATCATACAACAACTTCTCTTGCCGTCTGGATTATGGTCTTTATTATTTTCTATATGCCATGTCTGGAGGTATTAGAATATTTTGACTTTGTATAGCTGGAAATATTTTTACTTTTAGTTTTCAGAGGTATGTTTGCTAAGTATAAAATTCAATGAGGACAGATTTTTTTTCCGTCTTTTGAATAAATAAGTCTAGTTTCTTATCCACTTGCTCTTTTTTGTCTTTTTTAAAAAATAATTTTATTGAGAAACAAAGAGCAATGAGACAGTTTCAAAACCAATTAGGACAGTTTCAATAATTAATTCACTGCATAATGTTCTTAGTGGTTATTTATTGTACAAGATACAGACATGATATCCTGTCCACAAACACTATTAGAATAAATCTTTCTATTCATTGAATTAAGAGAATGTACCTGTATATCTATCTTAACTATTTTGAATATAAAGATACAAAATGGTCAGTCATTTTTTAAATTTAATTTTATTTTTTTGAAATTGTCTAAAACTTATCATAAAGGAAAAATCATGAAAGCATATATACAAAAAATTAGCTGTGGAAGAACAAAATTAAATAGCATCTATTCCACATTAGAAAGAAAAAAAAAGACCAAGTGTGTAAGAAACAAGACTAACTAAAGGCTGAAAGAAAGGAAAAAGCAGATCTGTCCTCTGTAAATTTTATACTTAGCAAACATACCTTTGAAAACTAAAAGTAAAATATTTTCCAGTTATACAAACTCAAAATATTCTAATATCTCCAGAAGTAGCATACAGGAAATAACAAAGAGCATAATTCAGAAGGCAAAAGAAGTCACTGTATGCTTCTAGATGAAGAATAAAGAGCTCTCAAAATGCTGGTTATGCAGGACTATGTAAAATATATAAGATGAACCCATTTAAAAGGTCATTAAAGATTTCTATGAAACAGTATCAATCTTATAACCAGTTATACACATATCTTTTTCATGTGTGTGTGTGTATAAAAGATAGGGAAGAAGTAATAAAAAGTCAATGGAAAATGGAAATATACTTTTTAAAGTTTCTAATAGTAGGAGAAAATATCGTACCAGTTCTTCGAAATAGATTATAAGTCAAATTAGTCATTCCTTTGTATCCCCTTTTTTTGTATACTTTTGTCAGATAAGGATATTCCATTGTCATTTAAATGTTGTAGATGCACAAATTCAGAAAAATAATCCAATACAGTCCAGTAGTCCATAATAGTAGTAGTAATCCATATGACTGACAATGTCAGAAGTTGTTGACTTGAGCCTTTCACAGCTCAGCATATTAATATGGCTTTACTTTTTATACCTCATTTTTATACTTTTCTGCTGGATGGTTAAGACCAAGATAAAGCAAGACCAATATAACAAGAAATGTAAGTTTCATATCTGATAAAGTCAGTCAAATCCCCTCAAGATTTATCCTGAAGCCCTGTACCACAGTTTGTACATCTTTTTTTCAGGGTCAGCCATGTGGATGGGTCATCTTTTATTTTTTTCTAGTGTGGAATAAGATGTTATTTTAATTTTGTTCTTCCATAACTAATATTTTTTCTATGTGTATATTTAATGATTTTTTTCTTTACAATTAGTTTTTTTTGTTTGCTTATTTTTATTTTTGCAGAACCAGGTAGATTGAACTACAATTAGTTTTGGACAGTTTCAATTTTGTATATCTTGGTATGACTTTATTCATATTTCTTGTACAAAAGGTTCATTTTTCTTGGAAATGTGGTGCTATAATGCTAACTAAATTCAGAAATATTTAAATCTTTATATATTTATTGCCTAACCCATTCTACTTTGAGAATTCTAATTATATGAATATGTTTCTTGATTTTGGCACACAGAGTACCATTATATGACTGATCTATAAGCTCTTTCTTATTCATGTTTATTTTAGACAATTTTTATTGTTATATTCATTTAAGTCTATAAATATTTTTATCTAGAAAAAAATAAAATAAAAGCGTAGCAAACCTTAAAAAAAGTATACATTGAAATTGAGGCACAAAATCATAGACTTTAACATTTTCAGACACAAAGGAGAATCTTGTTTAAAAGAAGACAAATGTATATGTAGCAAGTAGTTGTAAGAAAGAACTTGTTAGGAATCTTGGGAAAAGTTTAAGTTAACAAATAAGCTGAATAGTCAAATAAACACAGCTAATTGAATAAGAAACATAATAAGATTTCTAATTAGCACCATTGGCTCATTTTTAGGGTTTGTGGAGCAGGGTGGAGAAAGGCTGCTCAGGGAATTGTAAAATGTTTCACAGAAAAAAAAAAAAAAAAAAAAAATGTTTCACAGCATCCTTGGCAACTCCCACTAGATTGTGACATCTCTGCCTGTTAGCGCAAAGGAAACTTGTGTCCAGATGTTGCAACATGTCTTGTGAAAGACAAAATGGTACTGCTTTAATATCACTACTTTAGAACACAAAATAGAAAAGCTAAAAGAAAAACATTTACATATTTAATATAATTATAACTAGAATGTACAAACCTTTATAACTTGCACGAAAGTACAGTAATGTTGCTGGCTATCAGATGAATATCTGAAAATCTTTCCCATAAAATAATCAAAAAAGGAACACATTTTTAAAACTATGTCCTTCTTAAAGTATTTGAGAACAGCTCCAAGAGTACTGAGTAATTCCTTCAAAAAATCCCCTCCCCCTCAGGCACGCCAAGTGAAGCAGCCTTTCCAGCATCACTCTACATAGAGTGAAGATCAGGTGAGAGACTACATTGTACTTTTATTTTTATTTTATTTATTTGTTTGTTTTTCCATACCAGGGTTCAAACTCAGGACCTTGTACTTGCCAGTCTTATTTCACTGAGCTTCTACTTATTTCACTGAGCTATCTCCCCAACCCTACATTGTACTTTTAGTGTAACAAAATGACAAAAGCATTAAAGAAGGCATGGAACAAACAGTTGCCTGTATCATCTCTCCCTTGATCCAAGAAGAATACTGCCACCTGATTACAGGAGTGACAAAGAAGGATAGCCCACAGAATTAAAATTCAGTACCAGTCTAACCGTGCTAAAACCATGTATGAGATAAGTAAAGCTCCACAACCCTCTATCAGCCCAGTGTCCATAAACTGAGCTGCTGCACTGCTTTAAGCCAAGCTACTGACTGCATCCACCACTTTCACTTGACAGAGCGGGAAACAAGTCTATATCCAGGGGAAGTAGATCTCAAAAGGGAGTACAGAGCTTGTCTTGAAAGTAGTGCCAAACCACCATGGTGAGTCCCAGCACCTAGTAGAGACTGGGTGCTTCTACGAAGACAAGGGCTCAACTCTGCCCCAATAATGGCTACCTTCCTAAACAACCATTGTTCCTACATCATTTCCAGCCTAGGATTATAACACCTTTGTCCTGAGAACATTCAACTTTCTAAAACTGGCAGAAAGAGTATCATCCTAATTGGCCAACTGGGTATTCCCTACAGTAGGATATGGAACATCTTGATAAGTGCTGCTGGGTGGAGACCTATGGCAAAGGATACTGAAAATTATAATCCAGCTCCTATGGCCACAGGCAGGAGCATATTTCCCAGGGACTGGCACATATGAATTCACCCCACCCAGCAATGTGGTTGTTTAGGAAGACAGCCAGGATGCTAGTCATAAGAGCTCCATGGAAGTAAAGAGAAAGAGGAAAGACTTTCTCCTGCAGTTTGCTCAGCCATAGCAAGAAGACAAGATAGGACTGGCAGCCTGCAGGTGGACAAGTGCACAAATGTGGCAGAGAGACTACCTCTCTCCTCCAGAGTCCCTCTTCTTACAGTATCAATTTGCTTAATGTTCCTTTCCTCTTAGTCCTGTCCTTTAGAGTTTGTACAGCTCCTAGCACCCTTGATTATTACATCTGGGAAATCCCTTGACTGAGGAGTCCCAAAGAGAATAAGAAAGGGTAGTAATGTTGCTCCTAAGAGACTCACAGAAGACTTTCTAAGATTAAGTCTATATCACAGGTCTATCTTTGAAATCTTCCCAGGCTGCATTAATTTTCCATCTCTGTGACTACATATTTGAGAGATAGGGCTCTCAACCTAAATACTGAACATTTTTCTGAGTGATGTAGGACCTCCAGCAGTTGGAGGACACTAACCAAAAGATGAGTTGCCCAGACAACAAATCACAGTAGGAATTTCTGCTGCTACTTTTACTGTAATCTATGCGGAGTTGGTGGTGGTGATCTGAAGTGTGAGTTTATGGAAATATAGTCTAAAATTTCATTTAGTGAATTGCACATATTTAATAAATACTTTCACATAATATAGGCACAAAAGTGTCTTCTGAGTGACCATAATTTCTCCTCTCTTAGGAAGAGGCTGGCTGGCTTTTGGATGGGTGAGGAAATACTAAAACATAGTATTGATATTTTTTCATTGAGATACACACTTAATGTACCACAATATCAACATTAACCAGTTGAACCCAAAAACTTCAGAAATGCCTACTCTGGTAACTTTAGATTTAATTTTTTTGTTTGCAATTCTGTTCCCAGAAAAAGCTCTAATGCATTTCTATGATTATATTTTTATGCAGTGGAGGAATTACTCAGCTATACAAGATACATCAAGGCTTTTATAGGTAAATGGAGGCCACTAGACACCATACTCGTAAGTGAAATAAATCACATCCACATGTGCAAACATATTGCCTTGCTAGCGTAAGAATCTGAAAGAGTTAAAAAAAAAAAAAAATCTGACAGGTACAATAGATACTGTGAAAGGAAATAATCTCTTCAAAGGGAAGGAACCAGGATGATGAAAAGAACAAAAGAAAGAAAGAATCAAGGCAAAAAGATACATTCAAGTATATATATACAGAACAGCTTGGTAATTGCATTGCTAATTTCTGCTGTCCTATTGAAAGAAGCAGTAAATGTTTAAAATTTTCTTTTTTTCCTAAAGAGAGGCAGGTGCTTCCTATGCAAAACAGGCTTTGGGGAGTACTGCCTTGAAGCACCTCTTTGTTCCAGGGGTGAAAGGATGAATTCAGCTGGGGCAAGGCACTGTGTGGAGCCAGAAATAAAAGTGACAAATAACAGGTCATTCTCATACTCCTGCCTTTCCTGTGCTGATCTCATCTTTGTGACAGTTTCCACTGAATTCAAGGGGATAGCACAGCTCATTGTGGGCACTGAAATAAAGTCATTTGCAGACAAATGAAAATGTTCATGTAGAGGAAAGTGATTTGATGTGATAACCTGAAACAAAGAAGAAGTGCAAAAGAATGTCGGTGCCACAGATCTAATAGGAATGATGTCCATTCATTATAGATACAGAATTAAAATATGCACAACATCAAGTGAGAACTAAAAGGCATAATATAGATTCAAGTTTTGCTACCCATTTGCATTTTATAGGGAGACAAAACACAGCAAGTAATATTAGACTTTGTCGTGAAACATGATGCCCAAATGCAGTTTAGCTAGAGATCGGGAACACAAAGATAGCTAGAAAATACAGATAGATTTGAAAAGTCTGGGGTTTTTTTTTGTTGTTGTTGTTGTTTTAAATAACCCACAGGTCAAGAATTACTTATAGCACTAGAAAGAAGTCATTTTGAGTTTTAGGAACATGAAATTACAATACAATCTAATCTGTGGACTATGCTTAAAGAGGCTCTTAAGGTAAAATTTATAGTTATAAAAAATAAATAAAATAAAATTTATAGTTATAAACTGTTAGAGTTGAAAATTTGAAAAAAATGGACTGAAAAATAAATAAAGATTCAGCTTCAAGAGCAAATTAATCTCATGAACTGATGGAAGGAAACTGCCATGAGTGTACCATTTGAAGTAAAAATACAGATGTCAAGGTGATGAATTTTTGTATTGATATTTGACAAGATTCCTGATAAGATTGGTCAGAGATTTAGCTCAGGGGTACAGTGCTTTCCCAGCAAGTGTGAGGTCCTGAGTTCTATGCCCAAAGCCAATTAATTAAGTAGTTAAAGACATGTAATGAAGTCCATAAAAGGCAGTAATGCATAATAAATCTAAAAACAAATACTATAATAGAGTCCAGAGAATAATATCAAGTCATGAATACTTTTGTGCCAATTACATGGAATTCCTAATGGGACTGACAACTTACAAAGTATAACACTCCAAAACTGAATGGAAAGCTTGATTAATTTCATACTCAATCCATTTTTCTTCTCACAATTTTAAAAAACCCTGAAAATGTCCTGGTTCATTAGCCTTCAAAAATTAATGTCACCAAGAACTTATCACCAGTCCCACACAGTCTCATTGTGTAGCATTAAAAAAGAGAAACACATTACAATGTAGTTTGAAGGATAGGAAAAAACCTAAATGAACATAAAGAAAGTTTGAGATAGTTGTTACACTCAACAGAGGCAAAATTTCTATACAAAATAACAAGCTCCATACAACAATATGTGTAATACATAGACCATGATGCATTTTGTTGAGACTGCAGGGAACCCTTCAATTCAAAGCTCAATCACTGTAACTTAACTGAATAAAAGAAAAAAATCATGAAGCAATTGAACAGTTTCACTCAATCATGAAAAGCAATCCTGCTACAAAGAGAAATAGTTTCACATTTTCTTATGAAAGCAAGTTAAAACTTTCATATAACTCAGCAACTGTACCTGTAAGCAGTTGTCTCAGAGAAATAAAACTGATGTTCACACAAAAACCTGTCAGTGAATGTGCAGGCCAGATGTATTCCTAAAAACTAAAAATAACCCAAATAGTATGCAATGGATGGATGGTCATCAAAGTACAGATTGTGCATCACCTCTAATGTCTCATATATTATTTTTACACTCTCTTTAAAATAAATTTAAGGGGCCAAGGAGATGGCTCAGTGGAATAAGTGCTTCCCTGGTAAGCACATGGGCCTGAGTGCAATCCCCAGTTATGCAAAAAATAAAATAAAATAAATTTAAAAATGAAAAGGACAAGAGAAAAAATAAGCTTTAGTGAAAGGAAGAGTTAATGTTTAAGTGTTTGGCTTTTTTTTTTTTTTTTTGTGGAATGGGGGATTGAACTCAGACCCTTGCACTTGCCAGGGAAGCACTTATTCTACTGAGCCATCTCCGCAGCCCCTTGCTTGGCTTTTCTGGCATGCCTATACCTGGAAATGCAAGCAACGAATTTGATGATAACATTATGTAATATGTACATCATTCTTAATATTCTATTCTTGCTTTGAAATTCTATACCATTTTTATTGTTCTATATTACTTTGTTCTTGTTTTTGGATTATTATTATTATTATTGTTATTAATTTTTGCTTTTTAAAAAGCACCCAGAGGGAATAAGCCATTGATAAATGAAAGCAATTGAGTGACCTCTACACTATTATACAAAAAAAAATCCTTAAGTGTTCTACACTATGGGATCAGATTTCTATAAAATTTCTCAAAATTAAAAATAGAAAATGTGTCAGGGCTTACTAAGCATTAAGTAGAGTGGAATTGGGCACAGGGAGATTTGGGACGGGAAAAGGAAGCTAGAAAAAGGAAAGCCGAGGATGCTCATAGTGGTGGGATTGCTCGTACCTTGATTGTGTTGGTGGACATGGCCGCCTATGGATGAGATCAAATTGAACAGAGCTGAATAAATCATATGAGTACAAGTAAGACTGTTGCGATCCGAATAGGAATGGCACAACTTGTTATACTGTCGAGGCCAAGGTTGCTGCGTCGTCCTACCTCTTGCCAAAGCATCAGCGTTACTGCTCGCGGGTAATGGAGACACAGAATGCTTCCACATTACACCCACAGCCAAACATTAATGACATTTACCTAAAAATAGAGTCATCTTTCATTAAAAAAAAAAAGTATTCGCAAACCGATGAGAATTTCCATATCTGATATTAATAGTTCAAAAATTCATACAAAGGAAAAAATGTATAAATTTGAAGTTTTCCTTCACTATCAAGAAGACAAGTACCTGATTTCATTTCATTGGTACTCTATCAGAGTTATTGCCTAGTGCAATAAAGTAAAACATAGAAGTTGTAAGAAGGGACTGGGTGTTGTGGCAAGAGCCTGTAACCCCAGCACTTGAAAGGCTGCAAACAGGAGGATCACTCAGAGTCCAATCTGTGTAGTGAGACCCTGTAGACCCTGTACTAAATACATCAAAAAGTCATAAAAAAAGAAAGTTAAGAGTGAAATTTTTTTATGAATTATGTAGCTGCATAAACACTTCCCAAAATAGCTACAAAGTATTTAAATTGGTAAGTACATTACCAGTGATGTTGGATACAAAGTCAAAATACAAAAACCTCTGTATAAGGGTCAACCACATGGCTCAGCAGACTAAGCACCCGCTTTGGTAAGTGCAGTTACCGGGGTTCAATCCCTGGCAGAGCATGCCACACAGGCCCCACCCCCAGACACACTGAGCCAGCCACCGAGACCTGGCATGGTGGTACACACCTGTAATCCCCATGCTGGGGAGGCTAAAAAATAGGAGGATCACTATAAGTCCAAGCTGTACCAAAGTTTTTTAAGATATCTCTTTATGACTAAGAAAATCAAGAATATTGAAGTGTACCATTTCCAATACAGTCCATATAGATTCAACACTTATGTTTATGTAACAGAAGATATGGAAGTCTTCACCATAGAAGTTTAATAATTACAAATTATTAATTATAAAGTTTATAATTGTGAATTATAAATTGTTTTATTGATCATAGATTATTTTAGTAATCATAAATTATTAATAAAATGTAACGGTCATGTAAATGAAAGAATGTGCCATGAAGGCAAATGTAAAACTCAATAGGGCAAAAAAAAGTCCACATCAATGAATAGACCACTGAATCCAGCATAATCCTATTAGTAACCCAATAAGTTATATATACTGCACTATTGAATAGACAATTTATATTGAGGAAAGGATGGCCAAATCACTGTTTGAATGCAACACAAGACAAAGGAAAAAGGAGGAAGAAGAAAGCAAAAGGAATGTACTAGGAGGTAAAAATAATTGAAGTATGTTTTATAGATGCATGACTAATTCTCAGTTAAACTGCACTAATCAGCTTTCCCATTGTTGGGCGCAGCTGTAAACGCCCCCAGATGGAAGGTAGGAGAGGTTTTTTGGCTTCAGTTTATGGGATTCAGTTCACGTTCAAGATACCCTAAGGCAGGAGTGTGTGGGCAGATAGCCTGGTGGAGCCAAGCTGCCCAGTCCACTGTGGTCCAGAGGTGAAGGGGCAAGGAACAAGCAGGGGAATAGTTGCTGATGCAAGGCCATGCTCTTGCGACCCACCCAGACCTCCCAGGAGTGTGCTGAACTCCTCTGATAGGCATTTCGTGAAGTAATAAAGTTGAAATATCAGGATAAACTGTCACAAGATCTATTCTTTATGTGTTTTACTACCAAACACATCTCTTTAAATCATTCTTCATAACCAAGTAGGCACAATAGTAAATTCATAATTTCACACAACATAACACTACTCTCTTGTTTACAACAAAAAACACAATAATCCTTTCCTCAAAGAACCATCCCAGTATTTGTCAAAAGCCAAATCTCCTTTGAGACTCAAGGCAAACACTTAGCATTGAACCTCTGTAAAATTCAAAAACAAGTCACATAATCGAAAGGCACAGTGGCACAAAGTGAACATCACAAAGACAAAAGACAGAAAGCAAAGGATAGAAAAGAATTGGATGAAGGCAAGATCAAGTTCTGAACAATTAACCCTCTTCCCAAATGGCTTCTAATTAAGCACTCTCAAGTGTTTTAAGAGCTTTCAGCCAGTCTCAGAGTGGGACTCACTTTCAAAGTAAAATGTCAACCGTTCTTGACATAATCATTTTGGGCTTCGCTTGAGGCCAGAGTTTCCAGCCCAATCTGCTTCCGACTCGCTGGTCTTCCGTACACCAGCTGAGGCAGGTAACTCTCTTAGCACTTGCCCTGAGCCTTCGAGACTACCCCTTTCCTTTTTCTCTTCTCTGTTCTATCGCTCCAGATTCTTCACACTTTCTAGTCTTCCATCGCCTCCTTAACTCCCAGAGATTCAGCTCCTTCCTTCTCTTCACCAAATCAATGTCTTCAGCTATCTTCATAACAGTTGCTTTGCTGCTTGTCTCAGTTACTCTTCTCTCACTGAGACAAAATACCTGACACTCAAAATGAATGAAGGGTTTATTTATTTTTATTTTTATTTTTTATTTATTTATTTATTTATTTTTTGTCTTTTTGAGACAGGGTCTCGCTATGCAGTTCAGGCTGGCTTTAAGCTCACTTTGTAACTCAGGCTGGTCTCGAACTCACAACAATCCTCCTGCCTCAGCCTCCCGAGTGCTGGGATTACAAGCATGCGCCACCACGCCCGGCACTTAGGAAGGGTTTATTTAGCTCACAGTTACTAAAGCTTTCAGTCCATCTCAGCTGTCTCCACAGCAGAGTGGTACAGGGCAGACAGCAAACTTTGATGGTGGCGGCAAAGACAAAAAAGCAAAATGGAGGAGTAGCAGCAACAATGGCCACAAAGCAGAAGTTTGTTTTTCTTAAGTTGCATTCAGGCTATCATCCCCAGGCCAGTGGAAATATGCACACCCATAATCCCAGCAGTACTAAGTATAAGACCTATAATCCCAACCCTGATCATGAATTGATCTCAAACTCTAGAAGTCTCTGCCCCACCGCTGCATGAGGCTTTGGGAGAATAACTAGACACAAACCACAGTGCTGTTGTTCTCTGCTTTTCCATTTTCATCTCAGTACCTACATGCAAATTATTAATATGGTGAATAAGATTATTTGCTTTTTATCTAATTTTATATTTTGTTTCTTATATTTTTGTTTTTCAACAGAGAAAGGTCCACTGTTACAACTAGTGGTGTATATGGGATGCAGGATTTAAAAATAGCATCTGATGCAGGATAGGTAGATGCTACACCCTTAGCTCTAAATGTGGCTTAATGTACAGTTTGTTAGCACAAATCTTGAAACATAAATCTTTCATACGTTTATACTACACTTTATACGTATTTGAAAAATATGAAAACAGCCACAAAATTTAAATATGAAAACGTTATTAGAAAAAATCATTGAGTTCTTATTTACATCCATTATTATGCAGCAATGATCACCTACAAGGTGAACGATCACAGGGTCGTAAGGTGTGGTCTCAAGCTTGAGGGGAAAAATAGCATCAGGCCTGAGACCAGGAAATAAGTCTCCCCACCTCTTGTCCGTGAGCACTGACCTAAGAAATTATACAAATTGTTCATTAAAACAAGCTTTTCATTCGGTGGAAAAATGACTTGCATTGGCATGTCTCGCCACTATCTGCTCAGACTGACCACCAACAATTTAAAATCTGTATGTTTTTCACATGGATTACTGTTTAAGATCAGCATCTTTTTAAAAAAAGAGAATAAAAAGTAGTTTAAAAAAATAGAAATGATATAAAATTTCACTAAACAAAAATCATAGGAATTTAACAAAGATTGTTGTATTGCATATTGTTGTCTTCAAATTAGTTGCGCTGATTACCAGATGTAAGTACGCAAAATTGGTCCAAAAATCATAAAAAATTAAAAAGGAGACAGAGAAAAAGAAAACTGAAGCATTAACTGCTCCTCTCAATAGACCAGCAGGAATCAGCATTACAATTATCCCATCATCATAGCCTTCCTTCTTTAAGAGAAAGAAACCGTTCAAAGGGAAGATACCTATCTTTTGGTTTATGGTTGGAGGTTCCCTGAACTGACATATAGAAATATGAGTTTATTTCTTATTACATTTCATCATTTCAGTTACAGGTGATTTAGCCACCTGAGTTCTGTCTGCATTTGGTTCTGTCACGTGGTATACTAATTAGTGCGTCCAAGTTTGAATTTGAAAATTTATTACAAATGTAACACAACATTCATGCAAATCACTGTCTTAAAATGGATCAAAAACAGAGGATAGACATGAATATAGTACCCTATCCTTGTTTCCTAAAACTTTTGATGAGTTGGTTTTCAAGACTAAATGGCCCTTGGTTTTTGATAGGTCTGCGCTCATGCAGTGGTCTACAGGTCATCAAGGTGGTGAGTTGGAGCACCGCGGGAATTCCTGCACCAAGGATGACAGCCCTTCCCAGGTAACCGGCAATTTCGTTTTTTGATTTGCGCCTGCGCCGACCCTCCCCCATCAGTGCCCATTGAGTGCCCTGACAGTCTATGTAAACTCCACCCCTAGCCCAGTCGCATAACAGCTCCAACTGGTCTCCACCCATGGTATCTCTTTTGGTCGCCCTCCCATGCTCCACCAGTAAAGGATTTCTTCACTTTCACCAACTTCTCTTTAGTGCTGTGGAGGGAACCTTACAGTTTTCAGATAACATTTGTCCGTTGCACTTTTTAAATTATCATTTTTATAGAGTATAAAATAGAGGTAGAAAAAAAACCAGCATTAGAAAAGATACAAGCTTTCACTAAATGAAGTAATAGGAATTCAACAATGGTTGATGTATTCCTGACCCTATCTTCAAATTAGTTATTCAAATTACCACATATAAACAGGTAAGATTTGTTTAAAGAAAACAAAACAATAACAAAGAAGTTGTAAGAAATTCAAAAGAGGAAAGAAAAAAATTGGAGTAAAAATATTTTTTTAAACCATTAACTGCTCCTTTCAAAAGACCAGCAGGAATCCACAAAGCAATTAACCAAATCATTCTGTATGCATACCTAAATATACATTTTCCTGATCCCAGTTTTTTGCTTCCTATTGAATAATTTCTTTCCCTTTTACAGTATCTATTGTACCTTTTAGATTTTAATTACTACACTTTCAGTTTCTCACACTAGCAAGACAATATGTTTGCACATGTAGATCTGATTTACTGAAGTAGTCTAGCTGTATCCATTTACCCACAAAACCTTCGGATTTATATTTTTTATAGCTGAATAATACTCTATCGTGTAAAAACACCATGTGTTTTATATTCATTCTTCAGTTGGTGGGACTTTGGTTGCTTCCAAGATTTAGATATTCCACTGCTATAAACACAGGTGCACATGTACTGCTGTGCTATGATGATTTCAGTTCTTTTGGAAACATACCTATGAGGGGAATAACTGGTTTAAATGGAACCTTTAATCCCATCTTTTTTAGGAATCTCCATACTGATTTCCGTAATGATTGTACCAGTCTACATTCCCACCAACAGTGAAAAAGGGTTCCCTTTCCTCTCCAATATTTTCTAAACCATCTCAATAGAGTCTCCTAAATTATATCTTTTTCTGTTTTCCTTTGTTAAGGAACTGAACCATAGGGCTTTATGCTGAGTTATATCCTCAGACCTTCTTTTATTTTGGGACACTATATTTCTAAGTCACAAAGCTGTCCAGGCTCAATAGTTCCATATTTCTATTAGTCTATATAGAGAATTTATTAATATTTGAGTTTTATTTTTATATATTTTTCTTTGATGTACAAATTTAACTCTTCTGTTTTCACAGTTAATGGGTAATGTTGAACTTTTCATCTGTTACTTTGTTTCTCTCAACCTACTTTGTTTTTCTGGGTCAAAAACATCCTATCACTTAAACACGATATATACTTATGTTTCTCAAAATTCATTTTCTTAATCTTAACTTCAAAACGCATACATGGAAAGAAGGTGAAGATGAATGAGCACCCACCAATTTCCACAATTTCCAGAGAATCTAAATAATTTGTTCCTGGGAAAGGCTGTGCCGCACAGATCCTGACTCAAGCTTGAGGAACTACTAAGAAAAACCCAAGCCACTGAATCATGCCATAAAACATCTGGTGTTATGCATGACCACACCGGAGCAATAGGCGGTGGGACTGGCAGTGCTTACAGGCAGCCCTACCAACTCACCAGCCTTTAAGCTGATAGTAAACCCTGGCCCAGGTACAACAGAATGGCCCAGCCTTGATGTGCTACCCAAGCAGTGACAAATGCTCTTCCCTGATTCTGGGAGTACAACAAAACATGACCGAGGCCCTGGATCTGACCCTGACGTGGCTATCAAAATTGATAACGATCCTTAATGCCCACTACTGGCTATGCTGCAGCGTACCCACTAAGGCTGATTAGCGCTACCCTACCAGCTTGCAGCCCACAGAAAATTATAGACAGTCCATCCTCAAAGTTGGGAGCTTCATGTTCAAGAATGTTTGCCAATAGTCCATCTAATGAGACTGCTTCATATCAGCTGCCAAAACAATTGCACAAAACACTGGAGCTTATGTTCATGGGCACTGTGATAATAATTAATATTGAGGAAGCTTTTTAGGACATTCTTCTGATGCTAAAGGCCTGTCAGACAAAAAGAAACAAAAAAACAAAAAAAACAAAAAAAACATAAAAAAGAAAGCCGGGTGTGGTGGCGCAGGCCTGTAATCCCAGCACTCAGGAGGCTGAGGCAGGAGGATTGTTGTGAGTTCGAGACCAGCCTGAGCTACAAAGTGAGCTTAAGGCCAGCCTGAACTGCATAGTGAGACCCTGTCTCAAAAAGACAAAAAAAAAAAAAAAATAAATAAATAAATAAATAAAGGCCTGTCAGATCTTCCCATAGCTCAGAATCTTTTCTCAAGTGAAATTTCCTGGCTTGGACCGTGGAAGAACACAAAATATTCAAGGGAAAATGTATATGGATGTTAGAAAACCAGTGACCAGGTTCTGTAATTAAAAGTAAATTCATGTGGTTACCAAAGGTGACACTATTCCCATAAAATCACTTTTCAAGAACCTGGCAAGCTTGTTCTTCACCAGCAATGAGACACAAACACCAATGAATGACTTTCTTCTGGCTCATTTAGTCTGGAACATTCTGGCTTCTCAGTTTAGTTCTGTGTAAACCTAGACATGTGCCAAGTTGTGCAACTTCTAAAGCTAAAGAGGAAGTATGGGCTATTTCCTCCCTGAGTAAGAAAACAGGAAACAGGGACAACAGTATTAGCTTCACTGAATGTAGTCAGTGATGCAGTTGCTTGGGTTCTTTGTCTTTTGTACTTATAAATATAAAATATGTGTACAAATGTCAGCATATTATAAAATGCAAGAGGCTGACCTGAAAATGTGTTCATGTCGCCTACATTTCCCATGCACAGTTGGCCTTTCCATCTATGTCAAACACAGTCTCTCAGCAGAAGCCAGGCTTT
The DNA here is from genome assembly GCA_004027165.1 of Ctenomys sociabilis. NCBI lineage: Eukaryota > Metazoa > Chordata > Mammalia > Rodentia > Ctenomyidae > Ctenomys > Ctenomys sociabilis. The sequence goes on along the minus strand of PVKA01011807.1, from coordinate 9,739 downwards.
CTAAACGTCTCATATCTTCAAAATGTTTTAACTAGTGTAGCAAACATAAATTGTACCTAGAATATTCTAGAGAATGTTTCCAGAACAAGAAACTCCTGTTCCTGTCCTTACACCTTGCTTTGCCATCTCTTTACCATTTGAACCCTGGGGGAAACCACAACTTCCTTGGAGTTTGTAGTGGTTTACTTGAAGTCTTTGCCTCTCTTTGTCATGAGGCAGTCTGGTGCCAGTGCACAGTTCATCCCTCACCAGACATTTCTTGCTTCCTAGAGCAAGCATGGCAAGCTCTCTGTGGAAGTTGTCATCCTCTGAGAAAGTGGGAGTATCCAGACCCTGGGGCACAGGTGATGGAATTGCACCTGTCAGTTCATTCCAGGAAGAACAAAATGCCTCCCTCTGCTCTCACACCACCGTCAATCGAGAAGTTCAAGACTGAAACTGAAGAATTTCTTCAGCCAGCAGGTAGCTGTGCAGTTGAGTAACTCCTGGATTGATTTATCTCTAATACCACCTGGAGTCCAAGTCTCCAGACAGTCTAGTGACCAGCTTTAAATCAGTTATCATGATCCCTGTTCGAGCTCAATTAATTTGCTAAAAAGCTCAGAAAACCCAGGGAAGCACAGTTACTGGCTGTCATAAATGATACAGATGAACGGATATGCAGATATGGGGGCATAAAACTTTCATGAACCCCCACAGACTCAGCTTTGTGGAAATTCTTGGAAACTCATTGTTTTGGGCTTATTTTATGGAATTTCATTATATAGTCATGAGTGTTTGAATTATTGGCCATTGGTGATCAATGAAACTATCAGCTCCTTTCCCTTCCCTGAAGGCTGGAAGGGTGAAGTGAAAATGTCCCAGCAAACTAACCACATAGCAGTTTCCCTTCTGACCAGTCCCAGGCTGATGCTACCTAGAGGCTGTTCCCCACTAGTGATCTCATTCTCATGTAAAAACAAACGCAGCAATCAAAAAGCACTTATTTCAGAGATTATAAGGATTTTAGAACATGTGTGCTAACAGGGAAAACCAAATATATATTTCACATTATTCTATCCACACACATCCTTCCTGCTCTCCACAGGAGGTCAGGGAGGGGCCTCAAAGTCACTTCCCAGTGAATCCCTCTGAGTGTTGCTGTTTCCAAGATAGTTAGGATAGATACTCAGCTACTTTCTCTTAGTTCATAGAGAAAAAGGCTTGTACTAATAGTGTTTAGACAAGATATCATGTCTGCATCCTGTATTAGTTATTCTGCATCTGAATAACTAATACAAAAACAACAATATGCAATGTATTAATTATTGCAACTGTCCTACTAGCCTGTTTTGAAACTGTATCATTGCTATTTTACCTTTTTTTCTCATTAAAATGAATAAAAATAAAAAAGTGAAAAAGAATGTTCTGACTCCCTAGCCCCAGATTTTACTACTTCCCACTTCGAAGCTTTACAGTGCTAGGGTACAATCTATAACTATTTTAATGTGGCTGTTTGTTTTCATCCGCCACTCACCTTTTCTGAGTAAGGAAACACATTGGTGAAGGGTACTTCTTATGCCTCGAGGCTAGCAATTCTAGTACATCCATCCAGAATATGGTATACTTTTGCTTTATTTAAAATGTGACAGAAAAAAAAAGTCCTACTCAACTTTTAGGGGGCTTGCAGGAAGCTCAGTTGTTTAAACACCTGCTGTGGCAAACCAAGTCAGGTGCAAGGAACCACTGTTTGATCCTCAGACCTGACCTTAAGGCAGCCTGAGCCAGCCAAAAAAAAAAACCTAAAGTGTGACACAATCTTCAAAGATAATAAAGAAGGTGAAAGTAAAAAATACAAAAGAAAGTCATATCAACAATATTTTCTTTTAAGATAAAAGCAAGGTCTAATGATTGCCCTTTATAATCTTAAACATCAATATGGTGGGTAATGGTATGGGGGCACATGTCAATCCTAACTGTATAATTGTATTGTGAAGTTTCATTGCCTATCTTTCAACAGTATAAGTTCTTGAGTGTAGCTGGAGAGAGAGGGGAGTTGGAGGAAGAAGATGGGAGGGGAAGGGAGGGGAGGGTAAAA